>BQNB010073565.1:0-32076 GCA_026074375.1 Tanacetum coccineum
TCATCACCCGATGCATTTGATGAGTACTTGCAAATTGGTGAACGTTGTTCACGTGAATGTTTATGGAACTTCACTAAATGCATATATATTTATACGTTGGAGAGTTTTTAAAGAAGCCTAATTTAGATGATGTCCAACATGTATATAAATTGCACGAGAACGAACATGGACTCCCAGGAATGCTCGGGAGCATTGACTGTATGCATTGAGAATGGACAAACTACCCAAAGGAATCACATGGTCGTGATCATAAATACACGACTATAATGCTTGAAGCCGTTATGGATCAACAATTGTGGATTTGGCATGCATATTTTAGGGTTTCGGGTGCATATAACGACCTCAATGTTTTATATGGTTTACTGTTATTTGATGACCTTCTTGCCAATAAAGCTCCAGAAGTTCCATTCTTAATAAATGGAAATACATACTCAAAAGGTTAGTATTTAGCGAATGGAATATATCCTCAGTGGTCTACGTTTGTCAAATCGTTTTCTATTGCAAGGGATGAAAAAACTATGAAGATTTAAAGAGTTCAAGAAAAGATATTAAACGAGCTTTCGGAGTCCTACAAGGTCGTTGGAAAATTATATAACAACCCGCACGTGGTTACCAAGTCAATACGCTATGAAGAATCATGTATTGTTGTATCATATTACATAACATGATATTGAAAGATAAAAAATTAGAGGTTAGTGACTATAACGAAATATATGTTACTCCACAATCGAATATTCAACGTACGTGGGTCGAACGGTGCGAAATACATAGAAGAAAACACAACTAAGTATCGCACTGAAAGCAACTCTTCAGCCTCCCACAACACCTCTGATTGGATTTGCAGGACAGGCGCTATGTCCATTAGTGGTTATCACCTTACCCCTAACTATGTATGACTACAACGGAAGAGGTAGCAAAACAATTATTGTCGAATTTATGGTTGTTCAAGCACCATCACCTTACAATGAATATTAGGACGCCCAGGAATGAAGAAGTTTGGAGCCATGGCTTCAACCGTACATGCTCTAATCAAGTCCCCTATCCAACCAGGCATCGCCGCGATCAGGAGACATTCCAAGTACCAAGAAATGTTTTCAAATCTCTAAAAAGAGAGAGCATGATCCACAAACAATTTCAACATTTACACAAGAAGGAAACAAAAAAGATAAGGGTGTAATAGTTAATGATGACCATCCAGACTAATAAGTGATAATTGATGGGGATCTCCCAACGCGACTAAAGGAGCAGTTGCGACAAACGCTTCGTGCTAATAAAGACATATTTGCATGGTCATCGACTGATATGATAGGAATACCCCGCCATCTTGCCGAACACAAATTAAACATACATCCTTGTACCTCCCCGGTGAAACAAAAGAAGTGTGTGCTCGCTAAAGAGCGAAACATAGTCGTTAGTGAAGAAGTCAAAAAAAACTCATAGACGCTCGGATATTGAAAGAAGCATTCTTTCCACGTTGTATATCTAATCCGGTAATGGTTCAAAAATCTGATGGCTCATGGCGTATGTGCATTGATTTTACAACTCTCAATAAAGCATGTCCAAAATATAGCTACCCTATCTCAGAAATAGATCAAGAAATCAAATCTTTAGACGTTTTAGATACAAATGTTTTCTGGATGCATACAAAGGATATCCCCAAATACGAATGGCAAAAGAAGACAAAGAGAATACAACATTTCATACTAAACATGGAACCATCTGCTATGAAAAAATGCATTTCAGAATAAAAAATACAAGAGCTACGTATCAACGCTTGGTGGACAAGTCCTTTTTAAAACAGATAGGCGACAACGTTGAAATATATGTTGACGACATGGTGATAAAAAGCAAAAATGAAGGGAGCTTAATGGTAGACATCAAAGAAACATTTTGCACACTTCGCCGCATCAACATGGAGCTTAATCCAAAAAAAAGTATCATTGGTGTCGAAACATGTCAACTTTTAGACCACATGATCATAAGAGCAAATCCCCATAAAGTTAAACCCATCATATACATGGTATCACCGCGAACAATCACTGAAGTGCAAAGTCTAAATGGCAAATTGGTCGTCCTTGGTTGTTTCCTAGCACGATCAACGGAAAGGTCTTTACCTTTCTTCAAACACTTAAGGGGTGCATGAACAAAAAAGACTTTCGATGGAACAATGAAGCAGAAGAAGCCTTTTAAGAATTAAAATCGCACCTTAAATCTCTTCCATCATTGATTGTCCCAACTCCTGGAGAGGAACTAATATTGTACCTTGCAGCAACACATGAAGCAATAAGTTATGTACTTATGACGGAAAGAGACCGCATTCAAAAATCAATTTACTTTCTAAGTAAGGCACTACAAGGCCCTGAAGTCAACTACCCAGACCTCGAAAAGTTGGCACTCGCTCTGGTTCACACAGCACGCCGCCTGTGGCGCTACTTCCAAGCCCACACCCTATGTGTCCTCACTGATCAACCCATCAGGTAGGTACTGATAAAACCAGAAAATTCGGGAAGACTAGCTAAATGGTCTATTGAGCTAGGTGAACACAATATCAAATATAAACCTCGAACATCGGTTAAGGGATAAATTCTAGTAGACTTTGTAGCTGAGTCAACAATAAATGGTGTCCAAGACATAGCAAGTTCAATACCACAACCACCAACTAGTCTTACATCACATACATGGACGTTGTATACAGATGGAGCATCAAGCAACGATGGGTCAGAAGCATGTCTGATTCTTACTGATCCGCATAGAAACGAGGTCACATATGCTCTTAGATTCGAGTTTCCTATCTTTAATAATGAAGCAGAGTACGAAGCACTCATAGCTGGTTTGGAACTTGCTACGCGTCTAGAAGTGACTCATTTACAAGTTTTTAGTGATTCACTCTTAATCACGAACCATGTTAAAGGGACATACGACGCAAGAGAGGATTCCATGAAACGCTACTTAGCCAAGACGCAAAGGCTTCTAGAAAACTCTAAAAGCTTTTCAATAACACAAATCCCTCGTTCCAAAAACAAGCGGGAAGACGCTCTTAGTAAGCTGGCATCATCATTTTTCGCACACCTCACCAGAATCTTCTTGGTCGAGGTTAAAAAATATAGAAATATTTATGCAAAAGAGGTTCGCTCGGCGATAGAAATAGGAACAACATGGATGGATCCCATAGTGGAGTACCTTAAAGATAGAAAGCTACCTGCTAATCCGGTATTTGAAAGGAAAAATAGGATAAAGTGTCATCCGTACTCAATCAAAGATGGCAACCAATACAAAAAAGGCTACGTGGCGCCTTGGTTAAGGTGCATCGGGCCACATCAAGCAGAATATGTGTTACAAGAAGCACATTTCGGTTCATGTAGATCCCATTCAGGAGCAAGAACGCTCGCTCAAAAAGCCGCAAGATTAGGTTACTATTAGCCAACAATGTATTCAGACGCGACAAAAATGGTCGAAGCATGTCGTAATTGTCAAGAACATGCTCCGGTTCGAAGAAAACCACATTGCAACATGACAAGCATCTATAGTCCGTGGCCTTTTCACCAATAGGGCATTGACTTAGTTGGACCATTTCCAGAAGCACCAGGTCGTCTGAAATTTCTCCTTGTCGCAGTTGACTACTTCACCAAATGGGTGGAAGCCGAGCCGTTAGCCACAATCTGTGGCAAGAACATACTCAAGTTTGTCTGGAAAAATATCTTGTGTCATTTTAACATTCTTGATATAATCGTTAGCGAAACCGGTAAACAGTTTGCTAAAAACCCATTCCATGATTGGTGTCAAGAGTTACATATTCAACAAAAGTTCACTTCAGTTGTGCACCTGCAAGCAAATGGCCAGACAGAAGTCACAAACAGTACAATAGTTCAAGGTCTAAAAACAAGACTAAGTAATGCCAAAGGACTATGGGTGGAAGAATTACCAAATGTTCTTTGGGCATACTGAACTAGAAATAATTACACACCTTTTAGTCTTTTGTACAGATCAGAAGCAGTATTACCTCCTGAGATCGGTCTCCCTACCGTTCGAATCCATTCCTTCATAAACACATTTAATAATGATGAACTCCGCCTAAACCTGGACCTACTAGAAGAGCACCGCGAATTAGCAGCATTATACGAGGCTAAATACAAGTCACGAACAGAGCAATACTATAATCAAAACATACAACATAAACACCTTAAAGTTGGTGACTTCATAATTCGTAATAATGAGGCAAGTTAACAAGGAGGCCAAAGAAAGCTCGACCTGAATTGGGAAGGGCCATATAATATTATCGAAGCAAGGAGTCTAGGGACATATATACCAGAAGATCTACGTGGTAAGCGAATACCAAGAACTTGACATATCTGTAATTTACGAAAGTTTCAATTCTAAAGAATAAGTGCTTATAAAGTACAAAAAGATCGATATATTTTAGTGTTACGTACTTACGAAAGTACGGGAAAAATAAACTTATTGTATTTCACGACTGTTATTATCAATGAGATATATGAAGTGATATCTTCTCTACTATACATAGCCAAAGTTGTACGATATAAAGTTGTCCCGACATAAAGGGACCAAGAGCTTCAAGGCTCAAAATATCTAAAGAGAAATAAATAACATATCCCGTCATTAGAGGGATATAAAAACGCTAACTCGCGAGTATAAATAAACACATGTGCCTCTTGCATAGCTCATGGCTGAACAACCACACACTTGGCTAAAACAAGAAATAGTGAAGCCACTTTACTTACTAACTAGCTGCTTGTGTTCCACAAAGACACATGACAATAAGTATGCATTCCACAATACCCAAGTAACTAGTAAATCATTAACAGTTAAATGATTCCCATGAAATAAAATATGTTGAAATGAATGTATCATACAACTTTAATTTACATCCACAAGTAGGATAAATCTTTTAAGCTAATATATGAATGTGAGTTGTCCTATGTGCAAAATCAAAAAGTACAGAATATAAACAAAATGCCAAGGAAGAAATGATAAAACAAGTAAAAGCATATAAATACTAAACAAGTATTGAGTATAGATACTAAAACATTGACAAACCATTAAACCAACTCTTGCTTTTATTTATATTACACCAAAATTCGTAAAAAAGATACATATGATGCTTAGTAGAACATCATTATATAAGCACATGTCTAGTGACAGATTTGACAAAGCTAAGGTTGGCACAAGTTTTAAACAACTATTACAAGTCAAACATACATATATAGATTAAAAAACGGTACCAACGCCACTAATGTGCACACCGTTCTTTTCCCAGCAAAGGCTACGAATAAGCTGCACCGAATGGACTATTAGTAGAACATTGGCTTGAACCAGTTTCGCTAAGGCCTAGAGCCAAGCAAAGAGAAGATGGGGAAAAATATGGAGACCCAAGTATCTCATCCACACATTTCCAACTTTTTGATCTAAACATCGTATAAGCATCCGTCAGCGAACATCACATTGATCCAACTGCGTCCATACCTCATAACATGTTCCAAAACTTTTAACATTCCCTCGGTAAACTCTTCACTCCAAATAACCTTGTTAATCATCAGGGGAATTGCGATACACATCACCCACATAAGATCTTGATGTACAATTGCATTTTCCTGACGCAACGATTCAGCAACATTACCTAACTGAAGAACAATATCATTGTTTAAATTTTGAATCATTGCCTGAGCGCCTGTCACAAACTCCTCATTAGTAAAAAAAGACCGTCTTTGCATATCTAAACCATATTTTAATGTCTCTTGTAAACCATTTCAAAACGATGACTACATGAATGACTTTGACGAGTGTGTTGCTTGTTCTTTTTCAGTAAAAGATAAGCCATTTTTTAAAAAGTCATTTACCAACATGGGCTGAGTAGGACAATTTGAATTTATTATGGACCCATTCGAGCGGAAAATTACCGCCATTAGCTGGAACACTAGCAACAGGGGTCTCGAATACATGTTCGACACCCTGTACGGTACCTCGCGGATGCATAAGAGCAGGGGTTACATCGATATGACCCGCTACTGTTGTAAAAACATGGGAACCTTGTAAGTTAGTAGGCTCCTTAACATAAATCGTTAGGGCATTTGGAGGAACATGTAACTTATCTTGACCCTATGCGTCATGAAAATTATATTCTCTTATACCCACTTCAACTCCACCATGCACCACTTTGTAGCATCTCATATTTTACAGTCAATATTGAAGAATACTAGTAATCTTTAATGTTATGGAAGAACTAGAGAGAGAAGTGGGTTGGAAAGTTTCTAGAGAGAGAAAGATGATAATATTATTATTTGTGTGAAATGTGAAATGAAACAACCAACCACCATCTCCAAGACATGGAGAGGGTATATAAACTACATACATGGCCGGCCATGGGCCTTAACGGGCTTTCCATGGGCCTTGGGCCAGACTAGCTTACTAGACTAATCATATAACAAACTACGAGGTAAGACTATTACAACTTAGAAGTGACCGATACTTTTCTTGTTTCCAACAATCTCCCCCTAAGGGAGGTAACTCCATTTTACAAAATTTAAACCTAGCTGATAAGTGTAAAATACACATATTCGTTTGTACCTAAAATAACCCAATTAAACCCAAAACATAGTGAAAAATGGCAAAAATATACTTGTTTTTGTGTTATGTGTGTGCAGGTACGGATATATAAAAAATCACAAGAAAACCGTCAAAAACGGGCAAGCACGAACACGAGAATGGAAGAGTGTACAAAAGCCGGAAGCAAAGCCAAAGAAAAGTCAAACCCTCAGTCAAACAGTCAAAGGAAAGTCAAACATTGGTCAACTACAAAAGACAAAACCCAAAAATAATCCACTTTAGTCCTCCAAGTTTCATAAAAACTCACAATTGGTCCCTAAACTCTTATTGGGCCTCAAAACCCTAAAAAAAAACTACCCGGATTCAAAAAGCCCACATTCCTTAGCCCATACCCGTTTTACAAAACCACAGGGACCATTCTTGCTATTTCCTAAACCCCTTTTTATACTACACCTTTTATAACCAACCACAAGGACCAAATGTGCCATTTCCCAAAGTTTAAAATAATATTACCCTGTGACAGTTAAAACAAGCGGGAAAAGTTGGGCACTATTCACCCATCGTCCCCAACATTAACCCAGGGTAAATCAAGAGGCAAATTAAAATCAAAGGGTACGGAAGTCAATTCATGAGCTCATAAACAAGATGGCAGGGAGAGATTAGTCTATTCAAGCTCCTCTTTAGCTCATTTAGCAAGCGAAATGGCGTGGCTATGGAGTAAGCACAATGGAATGAGGATTTTGCATTGATTTCACTCAGCAAACTAACACAAACGTCACATCATGGATTGCGAGCCTGGCAATCCATGTGAATCCCAAGATTGATCAAACGGCCACACATCATTCTCAAATGATTGGATAAATGGAAGGTGGTGATTTAAAGGAGCGGGGGAATGACTCAGACTCCTAAAAGCTTTAGCTTGGCACTATAAATAGGCCCTCACCTCTCTCACACACACACAAAAAGATCCCCGGCAAAGTCGGAATTTTCCTTAGGGAATTTTCTTAATTTCTCTTGTGGAGATAATATAAATCATATATTTTATCAGCGTATCAAATTTTTGGCGCCGCTGCCGAGGATTTGAGTTAACGAGTCTCTCGTTTTGTGTTTGTTGATAAGATTTGAAGATCCTTTCGTCTTCGAAAGTTTCATTTTTGTTAAAAAATTTCAAAAATCCAAAAAAATCATAAAATATAAAAAGAAAATTTTTTTTTCCTTTTCTTTTTAGTATAAGTAAAAGATAAAAAAATAGAAAACATCAAAAATATAAAAAAATTTGTCTTTTTAATTAAAGAAATAAAAGTCACCAATTGGTAAAAATACCAAAATATAATATTCTCAACGGAGGTATTATCATAATTAAGCTAGGGACTTGTTAGCTTCCTTTAATTGGGTTCCTCTTGTATTAGCTAGAGGATTTGTAAGTTTCTCATTAATTTTCATAAGTTTTTGCTTCAAATAATAGTCTATTTACTTTCTATGCTTAAATCTGCTTATTTGCATATAATAGTTGCTTATTTGTGCTTAAATATCTTTAATATTGCTTATTAGATTAGTTAGATCATCTGTTTTTAAAAATCTTAAGTTTTCATTTCTGTCATTATTAATCTATAAAAAAACAAAAATAGTAGAAAGTAGTGTAAATCTTTAGATGCTTCCTATTCAGCTGTTTATGTTTTGTTTTAATAATTAGTTAAAAGTTGTTTTTCATATGGTAATTAAGTTTTGATAAGTAGATCTTAGTTTTAAAAGCTTTTTCAAAACTGTCATGAATTTAAAGGGGTGTTTGGTTTAAGCTTATTTGACCTGTAAAAGTCAAATCTATTTGGTAAATTTTCTCTAAACAGCTGAGGTTTCATAAGATAACAAGTTTTAAAAAGATTTGAGTACTTAGTTTGAAGTTAAAGTGATTTTGTAGCTTATTTAGCTAAGCTGTGCACCAGGGGAGCTTATCTCTATTTGTTTTCTAGCTTAAAGTTGATCTATGTCCTTTGAGCTTTTGTTTGTGAATATATTGTGTTCATACACATTCATTAAGAGTGTGTAGTGCAGGTATACCTCTTAAGGTTCCCAATTGTTGACTAGGCAATGCCATTTGCACCAGCAAGCAGTTTCCACTAAGTCAATTCAAGTCGCAATCTATAGGTATAGCAAATCTAGGATTTATGGTCTTAAAAGTGAGTAGTTTAAAGTTTAATCATAGCTTAGTGTAAATTAGGTCTTAATTTTCATTTCTCTGCTTATTTGCTTAAGTTCAATTAGCTTTAAAATCACTAAAAAGGCCAAGTCCAAAAATAGTAGTAAGCAATAGTTATAGCTTTTTAAGATTTTATAATTCTAGCCCTTTTTTTTTTTTATATGGGGGATTAAATTTTATTGTTTAAATAAGTAGCTTGTTAGTTGATTTATAAGTCTTCATAAGCTCAGTATCTATTTTGGCCTTTTAAGCATTTTAGCCTTTCTTAATTTTTAGCTTTTTGAGTCATTTCCTGAGTTAGCTACTTTCATCATCAAATTTAAGTGTCTTTCAATGTTTCTAGCTTAGATTTCTTTTCATTTTTAGATTAAGCAACTCATAAGCTGTCTAGAACACCTTTCCTTTTTCATTTTGAGCTTAAAATGAGCTTTTTACAGCTTAATTAGTAAAACTGAAGGAAGTCCTAGTACTGATGGACAGCTTATTTATGAATCTCTTATTGAGCTATTTGTGGCTTTTCAGCCCTAAGTGCTTTGTTAAAATTGTCACATTCCATCTGTTTTCTCCAACTTTGCTTCTTAAGTTTTTTCATTTTAAGCACTTTTAAAATTCCAAGTGCTTAATGGACTTAGCTTATAACGGGTTTGAGGCCTTAGGGTAGGATTGAAAGTTTTTAGTTTCCCTTAAATTGTCCTTTGTCTGTTAGTTCGTTTTCTTTGTTAGTCCCTTTAGCTTTGCACCGTTAGTCCTTAGGTTAGTTTTTTTTATTAGTTTAATTAGTTTTAATAAATAATTAGGTTAGTTTTTAATAAGTTTAATTAAAGTTTAATAAAAAGGTAAAAATTAGGGCTTTTAATTTTCTAAATTTTTTGCACTTTTTCTTTATCTAGTGTAATTTTTATAAAAATTTTAGGATTTTATTTTTAATAGTTTTATTATTTTTAAAGTTTTTAATTAGTTTAAATCTTAGAAAAATCATATCTTCAAATCTAAAAAGCCAAAAATAGTAATTCTTTTTTCTAAAATTTTCCTTTTCTTTGTTTTATCTAGGAAAAATATAAATTCAATTTATTTTCTATTTTTCTAGGATTTAATTAGAATTAAAATAGTTTAAATTGATAAAAAAATCAAAAATAAACAAAAAAATATTTTTCTTTTTCCAAAACTTTCTTTTGTCTATTCTAGTTAAAATTAGTTTGTGATTTTGGACTTATTTTTGATTGACTTGCTTATTTGTCGCGTTTTATTTGTTTCCCGTTTTTTCCTTTTTAAGTGCTTAATTGTTTTTAATTGTTCAATTTTAATTGTTGTTTTTTATTTAGTAGTGATAGCTTATCACAAATATCTTTGCTTCATTCAAATCATAATCCGAACTAAAACGTGGTTTTACATTGCCATCAATCGTTGGGGAACGACCCGTGTAGAATCATTTCCATACCCGGTTAATATACGTTATTATATTATATATAATATATTTTTGAGAGTGGAAATTTCCTTAGAGGAATTTTCTTAATTGCTCTTAAGGTTAATTATATATATATATTTATAGTGTATTAAAACAATCAATCAGTATTTTGGCGCCGTTGTCGGGATTTGTGTTTAGCGATTCCTTCGTTTTAGCTTATTGATTTTGTTTGAAGATCCTTTCGTCCCTCGAAAGTTATTATTTTTGTTATTAAAATAATAAAAAATCCAAAATATAAAGAATATAAAAAATTAAAACTTTTTCCTTTTCTTTATATAATTAACCTAAAAAAAAATCAAAATATAAAAAAATTAGTCCTTTAAAAAAAGAAATAAAAATAACAAAGTTGGTAAAAGAACACCCACCTATAATACTCTCAATCGAGGGTATTATCATTTCAATTTTCGGTGAGAGCTTTTTGGTTATCCCAAATCAATAAAAGATTTAACACTTGTCATTGTGTCTCTACGAAGTACATGCTCACCTTGAAAAAGCAATTTTTGAGAGCTACCGTGAAGTAGTTGATTATTTGGTTTAAGTCTCTTCCGTGTAATCGTTAAAATTTGTTGTTAAAAAAAATTCAAAAATCCAAAAAAATTAGTGTAGAATTTTACTTTCAATTTTTAATTTTTTCTTGATTTTCTTTAGTGCATGCGCACTCGATCTCAACTCGTAATCGAAATCGTCTACAACAACAATTAACACCGTTATTGTAGAGAACCCGAGTTTCCAATGTCGACCAATCGTACCATGGCTTCAAATGCTATAAGGTCTCCTATGAGAGGATAATGAAGATGCCATATTAACCACCGATTAAAACAAACAATTTCAATTTTAAAACAACCTTGATCAATCTTGTGCAAAGTTAATAAGTTCACTCGGTGACAAGGCCCTCATAATCACCTTCGAATTTGCCAACAAAGTCAACTTCACGTTAGACATCCCGAAGTTCCGAACACTTCGATTAAGCTTTTGCTTTTTCCTTTCTCTCTAGATGGTGAAGCCCGAGATTGGCTAGATAAGGAACCTCCTAGATCAATTCTCACATGGGATGACCTTGTTTTAAAGTTCATAAATCAATTCTTCCCACCTTCGAAAACAACTTACCTTGTAATGAAATCACTACTTTTAACCAAAAACCAAAACGAAACTTTCAACGAGCATGGGAAGTTTATTAAAGGACATCTCTCAATGTCCACATCAGGTTCTCAGAATTACATCAACTTGATACGTTTTACAATTCCTTGAATACCAATGATCAAGATGCCTTAGATTCCGCCGCGGGTGGCAATTTTCTAGATAAGATGCCTCGAGAAGGTTTAGCCATAATCGAAAGTAAATCAAAAGTGCGTTACTCAAGAAGTCGTCCAAATGATTCAAGAGCAATTACGAATGCTCCGTCTTCTACTTCTTCACCTTCTAATAATTCTTTCGAGGTTCAACAAATGGCTGCCTTACTTGAAGACAAAATGAATATTCGAATGAGCCGTTTAGAGAAAGCGATTAGTGAAAAGAATGCTACGACTCCTGCTACCGTCAAAGCAGTCGAGGAAGTTTGTGTCACATGTGGTTCAAACCATAATTTCAACAATTGTCCGTTAACTAGGAACGATTTTCCCGTTTTTCAAGATAATATTCATCAATTCCAACAAACCGCCGCCGTTGGCAATTTTGTTCAAAGGAATCCTCCTAATTTGGCAAACCAAATGAGACCACCGGGTTTCAATCAACCAAATGTTCAAAGCAACCAAGGAAACCAAAACCGATATCAAGGAAACAATTTCAATTCGAATCAAAACCGTGGAGGAAATTTCAACCAAAACCGCCAAAACAATCAAGGAGCCGTTTATCAAGCCCCACCATACCAACCACCAACAAATCAACCTTTGGTTAATCAAGCTTTACCTCCCGTTTCACAAATTCAAGGTGTGTCTAAAACAGATTTTGAAAGTTATGCTAAAGCTAATGATGCGAACATGAATAACTTGCAAATGAAGTTGGATAATTTTCAAAGAAACCAAAATGATTTTCAAAGAGTTTTAACAATGATCTCAAAAAGAAGCAAATTTGATATTTTAGAAGATGATGCTCAGTTTCATGCAAAGCTATCACACCAACCAAGTTTCAAGTTCAAGTTCGTTACTAAGCAATACCATTCCAAACCTAGGCAAAAAGCCCCCCGAAGCCAAGGCAAATTACCAACACGAAGTGTGTCCTCATATGACAGACCCACCAATTCCACCGCCGGTGGTGGAAAAGGAACCCGAGGTGACAAAGGATACGGAGCTACCTAGCACCGAAGACATCCAACCTCAAGTTGTCCAAGATCAAAACAAAGACAAAGAACCAATCAAAGAGCCTTCTTTAGCTCAAAAGACCAAGACTAGTTTGCCTTACCCTTCAAGACTTGCAAAAGAGAAAATTCATGAAAAGGATGATATCCTAGCTTCAAAGTTTATGGAAATTTTCCGTAATCTTCACTTTGAGCAAGTTTTCGCGGATTCTCTCATTCATATGCAAAGTTTGCTCCAATGTTCAAAAAGATGCTAAATAACAAAGACAAGTTGATCGAATTAACCAAAACGCCGTTGAATGAAAATTGTAGTGCGGTCGTCCTTAAAAAGCTTCCGGAAAAGCTAGGTGACCCAGGCCGATTTCTAATTCCTTGTGATTTTTCGGAGTTTGATAATTGCTTAGCCTTAGCCGATTTAGGTGCTAGCATAAATCTCATGCCTCTTTACATTTGGAAAAAGCTTGGACTCCTGGGCCTAAATGATACTAAAATGGTGTTAGAATTAGGCGACCGAACAATTTCTAAACCAACCGGTGTAGCCGAAAATATTTTTGTCAAAGTAGGGAAGTTTTACTTTCCTGCCGACTTTGTTGTTCTTGATTTCATAGCCGATCCTCGAGTATCGTTGATACTCGGAAGACCTTTTCTTAGGACAGCTCATGCTTTAATTGATGTGTACGAAGGAGAGATAACGCTTAGAAATGATGATCAATCTTTAACCCTTAAATGTGGTGATACTCCTTCTATTTCGTACAACAATCTCGAATCGTTGAAGAAAGTTGATCTTATTGATGTTGCGTGTGAAGAATACCCACAAGAAGTCTTAGATTTTGCCGACTCAGTTGCATATGGCAATCCTTCTCCCGGATACGATCCGATTGTTTCAAATTCTTCTCCAACTCTCACTCCTTTCGGGGATAGTGATTTTCTACCCTTGGAAGAAGCTGATACTTTTCTTGCTATAGACCGATGAATCCAACTTCACCGAATTGATGAATCTTATAGACCCATAGGGGACATTCTCCTTCTCGAATCTCTTCTCAATAGTGATCCTTCGCCTTCACTAAATCAAGAAAGTTACTTACCAGAAATCAAGAAAGAGCTTAAAGTTTGTAAATCTGCCGAATCTTCAATCGATGAACCTCCCGAGGTTGAACTTAAGGACTTACCACCTCATCTCGAATACGCATTTTTAGCAGATAACAACAAGTTGCCTGTTATAATTGCCAAAGATTTGAGCGATGATGAAAAGACCGCTCTTATAAAGGTTCTTAAATCCCGAAAGCAAGCAATTGCTTGGAAGCTCTCTGACATTAAGGGTATAAACCCAGAATTTTGTTCTCATAAAATTCTAATGGAAGATGACTATGAACCAGCGGTCCAACATCAGAGAAGGGTTAATCCAAAAATTCATGATGTCATTAAAAAAGAGGTTGAAAAACTTCTTGACGCTGGATTGATCTACCCAATCTCGGATAGTCCTTGGGTGAGCCCAGTACACTGTGTACCAAAGAAAGGAGGAATGACCGTAGTAACAAATGATGAAAACGAATTAGTGCCGACAAGACTTGTAACAGGATGGAGAGTATGCATAGATTATCGTAAGTTGAACGAAGCTACAAGAAAAGACCATTTCCCTTTACCGTTCATGGATCAAATGCTTGAGAGACTCGCAGGAAATGAGTAACAATTGTTTCCTAGACGGTTCTCAGGTTTTATTTCAAATTCCAAATGATCCAAATGACCAAGAAAAGCATATTCACTTGCCCCATACGGAACGTTTTGCTTATCGCCGCATGCCTTTTAGTTTATGCAATGCGCCGACATGCAACTTTCAAAGGTATATTGATGGCAATCTTCCATGACATGATTGAAAAGACAATGGAAGTCTTCATGGATGATTTCTCGGTTTTTGGAAATTCTTTTTCTACGTGCCTCACCAATCTAGAAAAAATGCTTAAACGGTGTGAAGACACCAACTTAGCTCTAAATTGGGAAAAAGCCATTTCATGGTGAAAGAAGGTATCGTACTCGGACATAAGATCTCGAAGAAAGGAATTGAAGTCGACAAAGCTAAGATCGATGTGATTTCTAAGATACCTCACCCAACTACAGTTAAGGGAATTTAAAGTTTTCTCGGGCATGCTGGTTTTTACCGTAGATTCATCAAAGACTTTTCAAAAATCTCTCGACCCATGACCCATCTCTTAGAGAAAAACACTCCTTTTAACTTCTCGGAAGATTGCATTCTAGCCTTTCAAACATTGAAAAAGAAGTTAACCGAAGCTTCAATTCTCATTGCTCCGAATTGGGACCAACCTTTTGAAATCATGTGTGATGCAAGTGATTATGCAATAGGTGCGGTTCTAGGGCAAAGGATTGAGAAGCATTTTAGACCAATTAATTACGCAAGTAAAATGATGACCGAAGTAGAAACAAACTATACAACAATAGAGAAAGAGATACTTACGGTAGTTTACGCTTTTGAGAAGTTTTGATCATATCTTATCATGAATAAAAGTGTTGTTTACACGGACCATTCTGCATTGAAATACCTCTTCAACAAGAAAGATGCCAAAGCAAGATTGCTTAGATGGGTTTTACTCCTCTAGGAATTCGATTTCAAAGTGATTGATACCAAAGGAGCTAAAAACTATGCAGCCGATCATCTCTCTCGTCTTGAAAACCCGTATGAGAATGTTTTTGATCCTAAGGAGATTAATGAAACCTTTCCTCTTGAAACATTGAATACGGTGACTTCTTATGATAATCAAAGTACCCCGTGGTTTGTCGATATAGCAAATTACCACGCTGGGAATTTTCTTATCAAAGGAATGTCAACTCAACAAAAGAGGAAGTTTTTCAAGAATGTAAAGCATTACTTTTGGGATGATCCCTATCTCTATCGTACATGTGCGGATCAAATCATCCGTAGGTGTGTATTCGGCCAAGAAGCTCTTGAAATCCTCAAAGCTTGTCATGAAGGACCCACCGGGGGCCATTATAGTGCTAATATCATCGCTCGGAAAGTATTTGATGCCGATTTATTTTGGCCTACCATATATCAAGATGCTCATTTAATGATCAAATCTTGTGATGCATGTCAAAGACAAGGCAAAATTTTACATCGTGATGAGATGCCTTAAAATGCAATCCAAGTTTGTGAAATTTTCGATGTATGGGGTATTGATTTTATGGGACCTTTTCCGTCGTCTAGAGGAAACAAATATATTCTCGTAGCCATCGATTATCTTTCCAAATAGGTTGAAGCCAAGGCGCTCCCCACCAACGATGCTAGAGTAGTTGTCAAATTTTTGAAATCCCTTTTCTCCCGATTTGGTGCACCGAGAACTATCATAAGCGATCGTGGGACCCATTTCTGTAACGACAAATTTGATAAAGTTATGTCTAAATATGGTGTCGCACATCGTCTTTCTACCGCTTACCACCCTCAAACTAGTGGTCAAGTCGAGGTGATAAATTGTAGACTTAAAAGAATCTTAGAAAGAACAAAATCTTAGAAAGGACCGGAGGAAGGAAAATCGTGCCGTCATGGTCAGACAAGTTATATAACGATGCATTGTGGCATTCCGAACCGCCTTACAAAACTCCAATTAGATGCACTCCCTACCAAGTTATTTATGGAAAAGCGTGTCACTTACTGTCGAACTAGAACACAAGGAATATTGGGCCTCTTTAAAGCATGCCAACTTCGATCTCAAGACCGCAGGGTGATTTCAGCGAAGCTTCAACTCAATGAACTTAGCGAGCTTCCGAGATCAAGCTTATGAAATCCCGTAATCTACAAGGAAAGACAAAGAAACTACACGACTCAAAGATCAAGAACCGAAACATCAATGTTGGTGAACAATTTTACTTTTCAACTCCCGATTTAAAGATTTATCTCCGAAAGCTCAAATCCTGATTGGTCCAAACCATTCACTATTTACCGAAGTTTTCCTTATGGCACTGACAATTTAGTCTCATGCGATGGTTCAAAGTTTAAAAAGTCAATTGTATCGTCTTAAACAATACTAAGGGAGGGGATACACCACCATTCTTATCCCCGGATCTCCAAACTTTCCCTAAGGACAACTAAAATTCAGGATCGAGTCAGCTTGTGACTCCCGTTACCAAAAACAAGGCCGCTTCGTTGAGTTCACCCCCCCGTTTATCCATTCTCTTCTATTTTCTTAAATTAATGTGTTGTGCTATGTTGTGGCTATCCTCCTCCGGTTTCTTGTTTTTGTTGTTTTATGATTTTTGCAGGAATTGACCCAAAACATTTCTAAAGACTCTCGTGTCCGGTGTTGTATCCCGTTTCACTCGAGGCTTCTCATCCTTTGTTTGAAATTATTTGGAGAGATCCGATGAACCTTTCATCATATCGATTTCACGTTTACTTTGCATAATTCATTAAACGGACTTAGATTTTCGTAGAAGCCCGACTTTAAAAACCTTGAGGACAATGCTTGTATTAGATGGGAGGGACTCTATCGATTTGATGGTACACTGCTTATTGTTTTGTTCCTCTCTACCCGTTTTCCGCATAAAAATAGCAAAAAAAATTTTAATTTTTAAGTTCTATTTGTGGATAAAAAAGAAACAAAAATATAAAAATATTAAGAATTTAAATATATATATAATAAAAAAATATATATATATATATATATATGTATATATAGTATATATTAAAAGTGTGTTTAAACACTAATGTAGGTTTCCGTTTGGTAAGAGTAGAAAGTACATTTTTGACCCGATCGTACTTGTAGAGTTCTTGCTTTTCTTCCTTAACAATAATGATGATTAGTTTGTGCTAGTCTCATGTAGACTTTAAAAATGCCTAGACTTGAAATTCATTAGGTAAATGAAAACTTGTGCTAATCACAAGTAATTTTAAATAGCCGAGTTGGATTTTAAATAGGCTAATTAATTTGCTAATTTCTTTATTAAGATATTTTAAATTGCAATAGAATAAAGATGTAGTGTTGATACAATAGGAATGCTAGAACAAAGTTTATTTGGAAAACTTGAAAGCTATAAGATTAACTGTGGTTTTTCTTCCCCGGAGTTCTTAAAATATTTAATTAATCGTGTTCTCTTTAAGTTTTTACAAATTAGAGTTTTACTCTTAGAAGTCTAATCAGCATATACAGAGAAAAAGCTTTATGATTAAGAAGTCAAACAAGCGGTCGGGTATAATCAAATTTTATTCCAAGTTTATACTTTGGTTATTCCTAAAACGGAATTTTTCTATTTGCAAAAATAAAGTTGTTAAATTAGTAAGTTATTAAAAAAAAAAAATCTATAAAATGTAGTTGGTGAATAAAAAGGATGCAAGTTATAAATCCTTAGTGTTAATAATTAATATACAAACTCCATCGCAATAAAGTACATGGGCATTTGTCGAGACTCGCTTCTGATATGACATCGAAAGAAAGGTGAAGTTTTATATATAGGTTGGTATCATAATAAGTACACGAGCTCTTTGTCGAGGGTGCCGATGTGATCGTCGAAATAATGTATACCGATTCCTACCATAATAAGTAAATAAAATAATATATGTTTGCAAAGTTAGAAAATAAATAGTAAAAGTTTCATTTTTCTAAAACCAAGGTATTTCATTTAACTAAGGTTTTGCAACAGTCTAACGAAGCTTTTCATCGAATTCATAATCTCCGATTACTATTCTCTGGATGGGTGTTCCACAAGCCTCTAGCACTTACCCGATTGACGTGAGAAAATGCTTAAGAAAGAAAGTCATGAAGGAACAAGTGAACCAACGATGTCATTTAGAGCACAAAGAGGATTTTCTGTTTTGCTTTAAGTTGTGATTTTACTAAGTGATTAACATATTAGCCAATAGGCCCATGTGTAAAGCTTGGTGGGATTTCAACTATCTAAATTTGTGGATTTAATGGTTTAAATTAATTTGAACACACACCTAAATATATGATATGTGTCGGAAAGGAATTCACAATTGTAAATATAAGTAGTCTTAGCACCTTAGTTCGTAATAAGCAATGATCTTATTTTAAGCTTAGCATAGGGAAATGAAAGTCGGAGATGAAGAAGTTATCTTTTAGACACTTTAATTGTCTTTTTTGTTCTATGATCCTAAAAGTTACCAATGTGGTAATGAAAACAATACATTATGTCTATTGTAAATAAATAAGATGTAGTTAGGTAGATAATATATCAAGAAAAACCATAAAAAGAAAAAAAGTTTTGAAAATGGGAAATCGGGTGTTTTATAACTTGTGACTTAGATTTTTTTTCCTCGAAAGACTTTACTACTTCTTAAAGGATTAGTTTGGGGAAATTTCTTAAGTATTTAGTTATAAGGCATGTAATATTGCGTGAGGACACACAATCGTTTAGTTTGGAGAATTTTGATATGTGCAAAATACACATATCCGTTATTACCTAAAATGACCCAATTAAACCCAAAACAGACCAAAAATGGTAAAAATGTGCTTGTATTTGTGTTTTGTGTGTGCAAGTATGGATATATCAAAAATCACAAGAAAAAAGTCAAAAACGGGCAAGCACGGACACGAGAACGGAAGAGTGCACAAAAGCCGGAAGCAAAGCCAAGAAAAAAGTCCAATCTAATCAAACAGTCAAAGTTAAGTCAACTCATGGTCAACAGAAGTCAACCATAAAAAGACAAAACCCAAAAATATTCCTCTTAAGTCCTCCAACTTTCAGAAAAGCTCACAATTGGTCCTTGGGCCCTTATTGGGCCTAAAAACGTACCCAGACCCAAAAAGCCTAAAATAAAGCCCAATTTCCCAAGCCCATTTCCCTTTCATAAACTCCAGGGACTTAAATTGCAATTTCCCAAAGTTCTTTTTACACTAGAAATGAGATAAATAAAAAACTAGGACCATGTTTAGCATATCACCAAAGTTAACTGCATTAACCATTCATTGAAAACTTTGCGCCAACCATGGATACTGTTCAATTCATCACTCACCAAAATTACCAAGCCTCAAACCAAAGGCAATCCAAAATTAGTGGGTGTAAACGTCAATTCCAAGAGCTCATAAACAAGATGGCAAGGCTAAAATCAGTCTAAAAAATCACTAGCTCCTTATTAGCTCACTCTCAAGGGAATCACACATGGCAAGAGAGAAAACACAAGAAATTGGTGGGTTTTACACTACAAGCACTCTCACAAGTAGCACAAAGGTGTCACATCAAGGATTGCCAGCTTGGCAATCCGTGTGACTACCATGTGATCCAATGACTCAAATTTGTGATCCAATGATTGGAAGGATTGAATGGATGAGATTAAAGGAGTAGGCAGCAAGGCAAGGGGCTAGAAGGATCCATGACTGGCTATAAAAATCCCTCACACCTCTCATAGCATCCAGGGGGATAATTGTTAGTATGCTTATTTATTTTTTATTGCTTATTGTAATTTTCTATTTTTAAAAGCTTTTCTAGTGTAATTTCCTTTCCATATTGTAATCAGCAACTTCTCTTAATAAAAATCAAGTTTGTCTTAATCTTGTCTTTTAATCTTTTATGATCTAAATGTCTTAAAATAGTCAATAAGCTCTCATAAGCTCCTATAAGCTCAATTCAGCTCTCAAGAGTCTATAAGTTCTTATTAACTAATAAGCCTAATCATACATTAACCAATAAAAACAGCTTAAAATCTATATACCTTCGCATTTTAGACTTTGTGACTTATGGAAGGGGGCTTAAATTAGAAAAGAGCTCTCATGGACAATTACCCTAGCTTATATATAAGCTGGGACTTGTAGCAAAGCTCTAAGAGCAGTTTATGCCTTTGTTAAGCTAAGGCACAAGTAAGTCTTCATTTACTTTTCCTATTTTCATTTCTAGTTCATAATTACCTTAATTGTTTCTTAATAGTGTAGGACTGCTTATTTGCTTGTTCTATCTGCTTATTTTAGTTTAGTTGTTTTCATTTGTGCTTATTATATATTCCTTATCTTCTGTTTTTAGTTTAAATATTTAGATCTTCATATTTCAATTTCCGTCTTATAAATCATAAAAAAAACAAAAATATTAGTAAATTAGTATAGACCTAGGATTTTAGCTTAAATCAGTTGTTAATTTGTGTTTAATTAGGTTGTTATAAGCTATTAGTAATCTGATTATTAAGGTCTAACCATTAGTTTTCAATAGCTACATAACAGTTTTATAAAAATCTGTCAAAAACATAAGGAGTGTGTGTCTAAGTATATTTGACCTCAAAAAGTCAATTTAACTTGAGCAAATTGTTTGAGTCATTTGTATTTTCATATAAGTTTAGTATTAGCCCAGTTTTTAAAAGTTAGATTTCAAAATCTCAAAAATTATGGCTTATTATCTTTGATTCAGCATCAGGGTACTTTTACCTTTTGTTTTGTTTGAGAAAATCTAATCCACGCCACACAAGGCTTGGATTATGCTTGTTTTTGAGTTCTTACACTCTAATTGAGTGTGTTTTTAAGTGCATAGTATTACCCTCAGGTTACCTGCACTACTTGGTCTAAATCTTGTGCAAAAGTGCTCAGCAGGAACAACGTATTCCTGCTGTCACTTTTAGTCTCATTTTAGTTAGTCATATTAGTTCTTTAGTTTTACATTATTCAATGTAGCAATTAGTTTAGATATAGCTAAATAAAGATAGGGTTTAAATTCATTTTCCCATCTTATTTTCTTTAGCTTGTTTTGCTGTCAAAAGTCCACCAAAAAGCCAAAAGATCCAAAAACAGTTGCAAAAAAAGTAGTTTTTAAAAATTCCAATTTCTCTTATAAGATTAGTGTTTTATATTATCTTAAAATCATAGGCTAATAGTTGTTGTTGAAGCCTGCATAACTCAAGCCGCTGTCTTAGTTTATTGAGTACTTGAGCTTATTTTGATTTTGTGATATTTGAGCTTATTCCTGAGGTTGCTACTTTGTCACTCAAATTTAGATAAGCTCTAGTTTAATCTAGCCAATTAGCTTTTCATTTTTAGTTCATACAACATATAATCTTTTCAAAACACTTTTTGCTTTTTTCATTTAAAACTTAAATAAAAGCTTTTACAAGCATGATTAAGTAAAAACAAGGGGATAGCCCACTTACTGTTTTCAGTTTGAATAATATTTCTTTAGAGCTTATTATGCTTTTTCAGACACTTGCTCTTATTAAGATTTTTTCCCACCAACTGTTTACAACTTTGTTTTTATAAGTTTCAATAATAAGCTTTTTTTAAACTAAACATTATTTTGGGCTTAATTGGGCGTAGGCTTTGTAAACGGGTTAGGGCCCTCTAGGTAAGAAAAGTTTAATTTTTTAAGATTTATTGTTTTTCCCGCAGTTAGTCCTTCGTCTGGTAGTTAGTTTGCACGTTTTAGTCCCTTTTTAGATTTGCATAGTTTAGTCCTTAGTTTAAGTTTTTAGTTGTTTTTTAATTTTAAAATAATTATGTTTTAGTTTTTAATTAGTTTAATTAAACTTTAATTAAAAAGTAAAAATTAGGGCTTTTATTTTTATAAAATTTCTCATCTTTTTCTTTTTCTAGTTAACTTTTTATAAAAAATTTTAGGCTTATATTTTTTAATAGTTTTATAAATTTTTAAGCTTAGTTAGTTTAACTTTTAGAAAATTCCATATCTTTAAAATCTAAAATGAAAAAATAGTGATCACTTTTCCCTAACATTTTCTTTTTAACTTTGTGTTATCTAAGAAAAATTATAATTTCAATTATATTCTATTTTTTTTATTTTTAGGATTTAATTAGATTAAATAGTTTAATTAATAAAAAATTCAAAAATAATAAAAAAAATATTTTCTTTTTTTCTTTTTAAAAATTTCTTTTATCTTAATTTAGGTTTAGGAATTTAATTTGCATTTTTAGGACTTAATTTTGATTTACTTGTTAATTTGTCGCGTTTTATTTGTTTTTTTACCGCTTACCTGTTTAAGTGATTAATTGTTTTTTAAATTGTTCAATTTAATTTTGCTTTTTATAGGTAGATTATGGATCATCAAAATATCTTTGTTTTCATTCAAATCATAATCCAAACTTAAACGAGGTTTCAATTGCACTAGTCGTTGGGGAAACGACCCGGGTGATCATTCTTACCCGGTTTAATATACGCTATTATTATAATTATAATATATATATTTTTTTTAAGAGTGAAGTTTTACTAAGTAACTTGTAATTTTCTCTTAATTGATCTTGAATATTAGTAAAGAATTTATTTTTAATGTATTAAAACTACTATCAGACACAAATGACAAAAACAGCACAATGTCCCAAATATACAA
Source organism: Tanacetum coccineum (assembly GCA_026074375.1). Lineage (NCBI taxonomy): Eukaryota > Viridiplantae > Streptophyta > Magnoliopsida > Asterales > Asteraceae > Tanacetum > Tanacetum coccineum. Next base: position 22,796 of record BQNB010073565.1, read on the forward strand.
TGGTGGGATCCGGTCTTAGAAATTGTTTTCAATCACTTTCAACAAGATCCACTAGGCAGCCTCAAGCCCACACAGGCTTGTGTCCTAAGAGAATCTAATCTCTTTTAATTGAGGTCATGAATATCCACGAACAGAGCTTTGCAAAATAAAGAATTGTTGATAGTGGATGTTACCAGCACATACTGGAAACAAGGCTACCTTGCTGAATATCAAGACCTTTAAATGTGGCCCTGTTGCGTTTGGAGAAGTAAAGGATTACATAACTAGTAAAGGTAAATAAAAACAGGAAAGTTAGATATTGAGGATGTGTGCTTTGTGAAAGAACTTCAACATTTCCACTCTATTTTCTGTGTCAACAATGTTGAACAAGAAGAACAAGGTTCCTTTTACGACTCAGAATCTGTTTTTGTACTTCTGAATTTTAAGTTACCTGATGCAAAATCAAGTCATACTTAGAATCCCCAGACAAAACAATATGTACAGAGTTTTCAAGTTAGAGAACATTTTTCCTTCAGGGTACTAGGCTTGTTAATTGCAAAGGCGCACAATTGATGAATCGTAACAAAGCATCGGATGTGGGTCATGAAAACTTTCAAAAAGCTACAACAAACAGTAAAGGAAACCTTGTAAAAGGTTACCTTTCAAGAGAGTTATCAAATGACCACATACTTTGTTTGCTTATCAGAAAAGGAAAAGCAACACAAGGCCTCCTGAAGGCCAATCCTGATGATCTATGAGCCACTCCTTACAACTTCTAAACTTCTCATATGGATTTTGGACTACATCTGTAAGGATCTTAAACAATAAGACGTATTGCCTGGTTATCACTATGATTTTATCAGTTTAGTTGGGTGTTTTTCTTAGAACTAAGGATGAAAACAATAGTGGAATCCTTAAGGATTTATAAGACAAATTTGAAACTAATGAATCAAAATGGTTAAAACTATTAGAGTGTACTAATTTAATGTGGTAAACAAAAAAGAATTCAAGAACAAGGATGATGTATTGAATTCTTGGGTCAAATGGGATCAAGAGGGGAATACAGTAATGACAGAACACCACAACAAGAAGGAGTTGCTGAAGAAAGAACAGGACCCTTATTGATGGCTCTAGGACTATGCTAGCAATTCATTTTTACCAACACTTTTTGGGCTAAGCAGTAGTACGCATGTTATGTTCTTAATAGGTAATAGGACCAAGCCTCATAATAAGACCCCATATAAAACTTATAACTGGTAAAATACCCATTATAAGTTATTATAAGACCTTTTGGGTGCCATGGTGACCATCTTGAATACCGTTGACCACCTGGTCAAGTTGATGGAAATCAGTTGAAGGTTTTTAGTTGGGTATTCTCTAAAAGCAAGGCTTTAGGGTAGACTAATTTTAGAAACCAAAGAAGTTTTGAAGAAAACCTGCACATAACCTTTTTAGAGAAAAAACCCAAAATTTTCAGGGAAAGGACCAACTTGCTATTTGATCATGATTATTTTAACTGATGTCTTGCATTATCAACATGTAAAGATCTAGAGAATCTAGCTAACAAACATGCAGGACCACCAAAGCCATCAAAATGCAGGTACAGAAGACATTATTGATGCAAGGGGATTCTATAAAGAAGATAAATTGCTCAAGGACACTTGTACTTTGCCAATATGGTCTTCTATTCCTCATCAATCAAGAATCACGAAGTAGAGGATGCAGTGCAACACCTCACAATACATCCGATTTAAATGAACAGATGAAAAGCCGAGTAGATAAGGAAATCAAGTCTTATTGGATAACTAGAAAGACTAAGAGGCAGAAAAGATGCAAATAGATGCAGCTGAACTCTCAGGAAGGAGTTTGCACAAGACACTGGAGAATTTTCTTATACACTAGGAGCTGCTAAAGCGACTGTACACACACAAATTAAAATTTAATACTTAAAGCACACCAGTTAGTACTGCCGAGTCCTTATGATACTAACCCTCTCTGATCCAACCATTCCAGAACAAGATGAGATTCAAAAATACCCATCACTTGAGGACATTTTATCAAATCCCACTGATGGATTTATTACTACTTCATGGCTTATGATGATGAGGGTTGCAGTGGCTGATTTCACAAATTTAGAATGTGTTGGGAATGATAGTCCTATTCCTACAATCAAATATTCATTCTAATTCACGTCCTTCGCACTTAAATACCTTAGATCAACATCATAGTTCAAAACAAGAAGTACAGTGACTAAAATTCTGAGGCCCAGCTTTTGTACGTTATGTTCAAAAGCAAAGGAAAATAACATCAGGACTTCCAACAATTTTTTATTGCTTGGTTCTTGTCTCAAAATGAACCCAAGAAATATCAGAAAGCACTTGAATGATGAAAGTTGGGTTGGATGCAATGCAAGAAGAATTTGCTGCAGTTCCAAGATTCAGAAAGTTTATATTCTTGAGGATTTGCCTTAAGGGAAAGGCTATTGGAACCACAATGGGGTTTTAAAACTTAAATAAGAAGAGAAAGAGGAGTTTGTTTGTCAAAATAAAAGCAAGGTTAGATGATCAGGGACACAGCAAGAGAAGGGATAGATTATGAAAAGGTTTTTTGCTCCTGTGGTAAGGAGATTGAACCAATAGGATCTTTTATAGCCTTATTGGCCTCATACATATGCTTATAGTTATCAAATGAGTGTAAAAATGCGTTCTTTTATGGCAAAAATGATGAGGAGGTCATGTTCCCAACACACCAGGGTTTTCTAGATCCTAAAATGGTCCACAGAAGGTCTACCAAAGAGTGAAAGCTCTCACGGGTACAACAAGCTGCCCAGAGCCTTTATGCAAGTTTATCTACTTATCTTGATTTAAAGAATGGATACATAAGAGGGAACTATTGACAAAGTACACTTATCCTTAAATGACAGGATAAACATGACATCATCTTAGTACAAGTTTATATGGATGATATCATCTTTGGTTCTACAAAGCAAAGGAGAAATAATCATAAGGACTTCCAACATTGTTTATTTGCTTGTTTCTTGTCTCAAAATGAACCCAAGAAGATTTCAGAAGCACTTGAAGATGAAAGTTGGGTTGATGCTATGCAAGAAGAATTACTGCAGTTCAAGATTCAGAAGTTTATATTCTTGTGGATTTGCCTTATGGGAAGAAGGCTATTGGAACAAAATGGGTTTATAGAAATAAGAAGGATGAAAGAGGAGTTGTTGTCAGAAATAAAGCAAGGTTAGTTGCTCAGGGACATAGGCAAGAGGAAGGTATAATAAGATAGAGGTTTTATGCTCTGAGGCCAAGGAATGAAGCCATTAGGATCTTTTTATCCTTTCCTCTTACATGTGCCTTTATAGTTTATCAAATGGATGTAAAAAGTGCCTTCCTTATGGCAAAAAATGATGAGCTGTCTATGTGCTCAACCACGCAGGTTTTAGCGATTAGATCCTAAATGTCCTCAAAGTCAACCAAGTGGTGAAAGCTCTCTATGGGTAACCAACAAGCTCCCAGAGCTTAATGCTAGTTTTAAACTACTTTCCTTGTTAAAGAATGTTACAGAAAAGGAACTGATGACAAGACTCTTTTCCTTAAGAAGATAAACATGACATCATCTTAGTACAAGTTATATTGGATGATATCATCTTGGTTCCTACAAAGAAATCTTGGTTATGAATTTGAGGCATTATGAAGAGTAGGAATTTCAAAATGAGTTCTATGGGAGAGCTCACATTCTTTCTTAGATTACAAGTCAAAAACAAAAAAGCAGATGGGTAATCTTATAAGTCAGGATAAATAGTTTGCAGAAATCCTGAGCAGTTTTGACTTTGTCCCTGTTAAGACTGCTATACACCATTGAGACCCATAAAGCCTTTAGTAAGGATGAGCAGCCAGTGATGTGGATGCCATCTTTAAGATTCCATGATGGTTCCTAAATGTTACTTGACTGCATCTAGGCCGTGATATAATGTTTGCAGTCTGGGCATGTTCTAGGTTTCAGGTCACTCAAAGACCTCCCATCAATGTGATGTCAAGCAGAATTTTGTTAGTAATCAAAGGCAAAACCCAAACTGGCCTTAGGTACCTAGAGTGGTCCTCAATTGACCTAAGAAGCATACTTAGACATGGACTATTCTGGAGCAAATCTTGTACACAGAAATCCACAACAGGAATGTTTCAATTTCTTGGCAGGAACTTATTTCTTAGCAAGGCAAAAACCAGACCATTGTGGCACTTCAACTACAGAGGCAAGAATAGTTGCTGCTGCAAGCTGTTTGTGGGCAAGTTTTAATATGATTCAAAATCAAATGTTAGACTATGGGTATCAAGTTCAAAAAACAAAGATCGTCCATTAAATGAAAGCACAATATGCATTCGTAAAGAATCCAATAAACCAATTCCAAACAAATCATATTGCTAGTAGCCCACCACTTCAAAGGGATGCCATGAGAAGAAAACTTATCCAGGCGCTTAAAATCCCACTGATGACCAGTAGCTGATCCCTTCTAACCAAGGCATATAATGTTAGCAGATTCTAGTTTCTTGGTTATTTCTTATTGGATAAAAATCCATAAACGTGCAATTATTAAAGGGAGGCAATATATTTTGGATAGTTTTATATTTAAGTGTTCAGTGTGAAGAAACATTTTAACCACAAGTGATGCATTTCAGGAAGTTCATTAGGATTTAGAGAGTCATTGGGAAGAGCACTGATGTTACCTAAATTGTTCATTCTTTGGTTGGCAACAGTTAGTACCGACAATGCAGAGTTAGTACCGATGGGCAAAGTTAGTACCGCTATAAAGACGTTGAAGAAAAAAAATACCCCCCTGCACAAAGTGTATAAAGTGTAAATTGATACAGTTTTCCTTGAAGTAAGTTTTTCCTAACCTAATATAACCCATCTAAATTGCACAGTTCACTTACGTAATCACTCTCAAATACGTTCGTTTATACAAGCCCTAATCTCTCTCTCTCACCGACGATCACTCATTCGAAAGTAATGGCTGTTCTTGAATCGTGCCCTAAGCACAATTATGGGTCCATATTTAGAAAGACTATGAAGGAATGCCGAGTTTCGAATCATTGATTTTCTTACGACTGAGTTCCATTCATCATTGCTCTCATAGTCCCCAGTAGTTCCTAACTAACATTTGTTGAACAATTTTGACGTCTGCTAAAGTCCATAAATCTTCAACAATGTTAGGCACATTATCTGCCAAATCGCTGGCAAGCCTGTTCTTATCCTCTGAAGCATCGAATAAGAGTGATTTCTTTTTTTTTGATGATGCTGATGGAATAGACTCACTCCCTAATTTGGCGTATATTTGGATGCTATAACAGCTTATGGGGTAAGTGGAAATTAACTGTGTTTAACATTTACCAAATCTTTGTTTTCACCCCAATGGAGGTTCTAATTCATAATCAATGAATCATTGTATTAGATTCAAAAAAGCACCTCTTGGGAGCAAATACCCACTAGCATTGCCACTCAACTGCTGTTAATTTGCATAACATCTAATCAAACAAAAACTTTTTATCAATTAATTTTTGAAGGATGTCTATGACATTAGATGCAAAGAAGAAGTTTGTAATGTACCCACGTTTTATTTCAATCTTTTTAGATAAACAGCTAGAAAATGTACCTGTACCTTTAAGAATCAATTTGCTTGTAAAAGCTTTGACAAGTAAAGTTTTTTTCCTTTAGGTTTAAAAAGGGTAAATAGTTTACCAGGGAAAATTCACAACACCATTATTTGCTTTCTATATTGGACAACCATCTGGATGAAGGGTGCCCCTTCAGAAAGACCATCTGAAGCACAACCTACACCCTCTCCTCCTCACCCAAGTGAGGAACTTGTTTGACACCACATTCTGACCCATCCCTAGACCTAACCTTTCTACCACTTATTCCTGATGTACAAAATATAATATGTTTAGGTGGTGTTTAGTATCTAATCCAGAAAAGTTTTGGATGGGAATCATGGAGGTCAGTCATCCAGTGATAAATCCATTTCAGGGAATGAGGGTGACATGACACTCCAAAGTGTCTATGATCTTTATATCTCTTGTGGTACACATGTTTTAGGATCAAGCCAAGGAAATTCAACACTTGAAGGCACAAATCAAGAAGCTCAAGAAGCAAGCCAAACCTGTTATCACACACCACAGAGCATGGATGAAGAGTGTCTTATTGAAGCAAAGATTGGCAGGAAAGAGATCCTTAATGAAAAACTGGATGCAAAAGGAGTATGTATCCAAACAAAGGAGGAAGTCTGCCAAAGCTGAACCATCAGTCCATAAAGATCCATTATTTGATGAGATTCCTGAAGATAACATGGATTATATAGAGACTGAGATGCTCAAGATAATAGATTACTCTTAATTTACATATGGTCCAAAACAGTCTCAACCTAGTGAATCTGAAACCCAAAACAGTGACTTTGATACTTGTAAATCAGATTGTAGTGTTGAAACACATGAATCTTTGCCTGATCCAACTGTAAATGAACCCAAAGTAGTAAATAAACCTAAGGTTTGGTTTGATGCTCCTATAATTGAGGAATATGAATCAGATAGTGAAGATGAACATGTGTCTCAACCTACAAAAGAACAAGAACAACCTAGTTTTGCTAGTACTAATAAGCAAGTAAAAACTCTTAGGGAAACTGTTAAAAATCAATTCACACATAGTAAAAATCCTACAGTTGACAAGAAAGGGTTAGTATATGGGTTTACTGCAAGAGCATGTTTTGTATGTGGTAGTCTTAGTCATCTAATTAGAGATTGTGATTTCCATGAAAAGAGGAAGGCTAAACAAGCCGAGTTAAACAATAGCATGAGGATGAAGTCTAGTCAAAGGGAGATTAGACCAATTTAGAACAATGTGCAAAGAGTGAATCATAAAAACCAATTTGTTCCAACAGCAGTACTAACTAGAACTGGCAAAATTCCAGTTAATACTGCTAGAGCTAGCGGTACTAACAATGTTAGTACTGCTAGGCATAAGTTTAACAGATAGGCAGTACCAACTAATGTTGTTATGAAAGTTCATACTGTTAAGCCTATTGTGAATAGAGTTAGACCAGCAAATGTTTTTTATAAAACTCATTCACCATTAACAAGGCCTTTTATTAACACAGCAGCATTTAGAACAAATTTTTCATATCAAAAGGTTAATACTGCTGAGGTAAAAGTAGTTAGTGTTGTTGGGGGAAAAAGGGAAACTGCTGTTAAGCCCTCAGCAGGTTGTAATTGGAGACAAAAAGGACATTACTGGCAAAATATCTCCAAATACAATAGTGGATCAAGTCTTAGAAATTGTTTCACTTTCAAAGATCCACTAGGAAGACTCAAGCCTATACAGGCTTGGGTCCCTAAGAGAATCTAATTTCTTTCATTTGATGTGTAGGATTATCCACACAGAGCTTTAAAGCACAAAGGGATTGTTGATAGTGGATGTTCTAGGCACATGACTGGAAACAAGGCCTACCTTGCTGAATATCAAGACTTTAATGGTGGCCCTGTTGCTTTTAGAGGAAGTAAATGGTACATAACTGGTAAAGGTAAAATAAAAACAAGAAAGTTAGATTTTGCAGATGTGTGCTTTGTGAAAGAACTTCAGCAATTTAATCTCTTTTCTGTGTCACAGATATGTAACAAAAAGAACAAAGTTCTTTTCACTGACTCTGAATGTCTTGTTTTGTCTCCTGAATTTAAGTTACCTGATGAAAATCAAGTATTACTTAGAATCCCTAGACAAAACAATATGTACAGTTTCAATTTAGAGAACATTGTTCCTTCAGGAGGTTTAGCTTGTTTAATTGCAAAGGCCACAATTGATGAATCTAACAAATGGCATAGGAGGTTGGGTCATGTTAACTTTAAAAACTTAAACAAACTTGTGAAGGGAAACCTTGTAAGAGGTTTACCTTCAAAGATTTTTCAAAATGACCACACTTGTGTTGCTTGTCAGAAAGGAAAGCAACACAAGGCCTCCTGTAAGGCCAAATCAGTGAGCTCTATTAGTCACTCCTTACAGCTTCTTCATATGGATTTGTTTGGACCTACATCTGTAAGGAGCTTAAACCATAAGACTTATTGCCTGGTTATCACTGATGATTTTAGCAGGTTTAGTTGGGTGTTCTTCTTAAGAACTAAGGATGAAACTAGTGGAATCCTTAAGGACTTTATAAGACAAATAGAGAACCAATTAAATCAAAAGGTTAAAACAATTAGATGTGATAATGGTACAGAATTTAAGAACAGGGATTTTATTGAATTCTGTGGGTCAAAAGGGATCAAGAGGGAATACAGTAATGCCAGAACTCCACAACAAAATGGAGTTGCTGAAAGAAAGAACAGGACCCTTATTGAGGCTGCTAGGACTATGCTAGCAGATTCATTTTTACCTAACACTTTTTGGGCTGAAGCAGTTAGTACTGCTTGTTATGTTCTTAATAGGGTATTAGTGACCAAGCCTCATAATAAGACACCTTATGAACTTGTAACTGGTAAAATACCAATCATAAGCTACATAAGACCTTTTGGGTGTCATGTGACCATCTTAAATACCATTGACCATCTGGGCAAGTTTGATGGGAAATCAGATGAAGGGTTTTTAGTTGGGTATTCTCTACAAAGCAAGGCTTTTAGGGTATACAATTTAGAAACCAAGAGAGTTGAGGAAAACCTGCACATAACCTTTTTGGAAAATAAACCAAATGTTGCAGGAAAAGGACCAACTTGGTTGTTTGATCTTGATTATTTAACTGATTCAATGAATTATCAACCTGTGAGATCAGAGAACAAAGCTAACAAACATGCAGGTCCACAAGAAGCTAATCACAATGCAGGTATACAAGATAATATTGATGCAGGTGATTCTGAAAAAGAGGATACATCTGCTCAGGACTACTTTGTACTGCCTATATGGTCTTCTTATTATTCAACAGTCAAGAGATCAATAGCAAAGGATGCAGGTGAAGCACCTAACAAACGTCCTGATTTAAAAACAGATGAGAAGCTAGTAGATAAGGAGGATCAAGTCTTTTTAGATGAACTTGAAAGACTTAAGAGGCAAGAAAAGGATGCTAATGATGCAGTTGAAGCTCTCAGGAAGGAGTTTGCTCGAGAAACTTAGAATTTGCTTCTACAAGTAGGAGCTGATAGAGCTAGCAGTACTAACATAGTTAATACTGTTAGCAGTACTAACACAGTAAATACTGTTAGCACACCAGTTAGTACTGCCAGTGCTTATGATGGACTATCCTTCTCTGATCCAACCAATTCTGACCA
>BQNB010073566.1:0-32074 GCA_026074375.1 Tanacetum coccineum
TGAAAATGTTTGTAAACAAGATTATAATGAGCTATCAAAAAACCAACTGGGCTAGCTCAGTTGGCCACCAAGGGTGTCCTTGGGGAGGTTGTTACCACATGCGAGAGGTCTCAGGTTAGAGTCTCTCCGTGGGGGTTTTCCTTCAAGGTGGGAATCTGTGGGGTTCTGCCCCATAGATGCGTCGATTCGAGGCTGGCAGGGACTACCTTCTGGGTATGTACTGTGGAATCGAATCACTAATTATTATTCGAGGCTGACATGAACTATCTTCTGGATAAGTACTGTGGAATCGAATAACTAACTTAGTAACTGTAGTAACTCGCCGTTCCAAAAAAAAAAACAAGAACATGTATAATTAAATTTATATAAACGAACATTACCGAAAGTATAATCGAACATTCACAAACGAGGCTAATGTTCATTTATTTAATTAAATGAACACAAATTGTTTTTGATCTACGTAAAAATATAAGTAAACGATTATGATTATACATGAACTTTTCCTCAAAATAAATGAAATGTTTACTTATTTCGTTTACGTAGGGGTGAGCATAAAAACCGAATAAACCGAAAACCGAAACCGAAACCGAACAGAACCGAGAGCAACCGAACCGAACTAAGAACCGAACCGAATTTGCCAAAACCGAACCGAACTACAAATTCGGTTTACGGGTTGGATATGAGTTTGTCAATCAGAACCGAAAAGTGAAGCGAAAACCGAATTTATATAAATATATATATTTTTATATATTCATATATAAAAAAATACTACTAAAAATTTATCCTAATATAAAAAAACAAATTTTATGCTTGAAATAATATTTTTTTGCTAAATATCTATGTAATTATTTATTTTTTAATTTCGGTTTTCGGTTTGACCAAAAAATAATTTCGGCTTTCGGTTCGATTCGGTTGAATTCTTGTTCGGTTCGGTTCGGTTTTCGGTTTGACCCAAAAAAAAATTTAACCGAAGTAACCGAACCGAATTAACCTAACAACCCGATAACCGAACCGATCTACACCCCTAGTTTACGCAAAGTCGCAAACAATCATGTGTTTGGAGCGTAACCAACTAGGCTTCAATTTGTGGTTCTCATTTTGTAAAACTTAAATTTGATGGGCTGGCCCTAATGAGCTAATTAACGTTTGGCATGCCTACTCTTACATTAGATGTTCGCTAATGTGATTGGGCTTCAGACTTCAGAGAAGCAAACACTTGTTAATTACCTATATACACGCCAAAAGTTCAATATAGACCCAATATTTGTCATAGATCCAATGAACAAATTCTAGCCACTCATTTTTTCATCAAAAATAAAAAAACACAATTTCCACCTCTTTTTTAAAAATTAAATATCTCACACACTGTTAATCGTTACGCAAAACAAAGCATACCATCGCGACGAGAATTAAATTATCTTTCTATAGAGGGGCGACACTATGTACTTTCGACGAACTTTTTTTTATAATTTTATGAAGTCATATACGATTTTATGAAATCATATATGATTTATGAAATCATATATGATTTTATGAAATCATATATGATTCGTTTTTTGAATTAATATATGATTTCGTATTACGAATTCATGATCATGATTTTCGCATTTGTGACGAAACAAAATTGAAAAAAAGTTCGTCGGAATCACAAATCATATATGATTTTATGAAATCATATATGATTTTATGAAATCATATATGATCCGTTATACGAATCATATATGATTCGTTATACGAATCATATATGATTTTCGCAATTCGTGACTGAAAAAAAAATCGAAAAAAAGTTCCTCGAAAGTATATCGTGTCACCCGTCTACTGAAAGATAAAAAAATACTCGTCGCGATGGTGTATTTTTTGTCGTGTGACGATTTACCGTTTGTAAGATATTTTATTTTTAAAAAAGATGTGAAAAGTGGGTTTTTTTTATTTTGATGAAAAAATAGATGGTTGAGATTGATTCATTGGATCTATGACAAATAATGGGTCTATGTTGATCTTAACTTGGCGGAGCCATGATTTTGATACATGAGGGGCAAAAAAATATTATCGTAATTTTTTTTTAACATAGCAGTCTTACGACAAATTACAGCATCCAAACACCCTAATTACAACACCCAAACAGCACCCAAACAACCCCTTATTGCAGCATCCAAACAGCACCCAAACATCACCCAAACAGCACCCAAACAACACCTCAAACAGCATCAAAAAAACAGCACTAAAAAACAGGTTTTAACATCAAAAACAACACCATTTCAGCTGCAATTCAGCAGCTTTTCCGCAGCAATTCAACAGCTCTTTTCAGCGTGCAAACCCTACCAGAAACATGTTTAAAATTGCAAAAAATAGTATATATTTAGAAGCAAATGTGTGCAACTAGTTTTGGCAGAATACTGACAACAAAAATGCTTACATTGAGTTAACATTAACATTCGCAAAGTTAGGGTTTTCCTTTACGATATGTCATAGCTTGGAACCAGTTCGTCACATCTTCATCATTAACATTCGCAAAGTTAGGGTTTACCCTAACTATTACAACCCTAACTATTAATCAGTAACACAATTATAAATATGTTTAAACAAATTAGTTTATAAAAGTAAAGCAAAGTTATGGTTTACCCTTACCAATATAAATGACTCAAAGTTTGAAACTGATGACTCGAGTGATTTCTCAATTCCCAGGTTTCTTCCTCTTGACGTTTGGTTTCTACTACGTGATATAATTTTACAAATAAAAAGATTACATGTTGGGCTAAACTTTGTTGAGGGCAATTTTAAATTTGGGCTGAGGGCAAGATAAGAATAAGCCCAATAAAAAAACAAAATTGCACTATAAAAAAAAATTGGGCCAGCTTGTTGAGGGCACTGCCCCCTTTACTCTACATGTCCCTCCGCCCATGCCTATATACTACGGCTAATGAGTAAAACCATAAAGAATGTTACTTGGGTTTTGCGGCGGGGCTATTTTTTTTAGATAATTGATATAAGAATCATCGAACATTGGTAAATGAAGGTATATTCAATTCGTGCTGTTCATTGATTTTATTAAATAAACTTGGGGGAATTGCATATATACCCATTAAAACTTAAATATTTGCATATATACCCAAAACACAAGTTTTCAATGCATGAAGTACAATACAAGTTAAGCATGCTTTGGGTATATATGCAAATATACAAGTTTTAGTGGGTATATATGCAATTGACCCTAAACTTTAAGGTATTTTTTAGAGTAAATTGCATTTTTGGTCCTTGTGGTTTGGCCAAATTGCAGGTTCGGTCACAACCGTTTCAAAATTACAGAGAACGTCCTTATTTTGAAGTTTCAGGTGCTTATTGGGTCCTTGACCAAAAGTTAAATGACTAAAATACCCTTGTCCTTTTCTTTTTCTATTTTCTGTCCAGTTTTCTTTTTTTTCTTTTAATATTAACAAATAAAAAAACTACTACCATATATTTATAAAAAACAGATACACAAATACACAAAAATTCTATTTTCTTCAACATTATCATCATCCACCACCACTATCATCCCACCACTCGTTCTTTTTTCTTCAAGATCTATCATCATCCACCTATAAATGCATTTTATAAATCTACCACCACCACCTGTTACCCATCAATCTTTATAGATCCTAGAATACTCACCCGCAATAAAAACCCAGATCATGGTCCTGCTATTAACCATGAAAATAAATATCATCACATCGAACACATATCGTCAACTACTTTTCTTAAACACAATCACATACATCAATAACACCCCATTCATCCTTTTCCTTTATTTCTTTTTTTATCACAGGAAGATAGATACTAATCACATATATATATTTCTTGAATTTCTGTTTTCTTTTGTTATTCAAAATCACAACCATAACACAACACCAATCTAATTGGCCAAAGTTTCTTTCTTGAAGCACATACCAAACGCCGCCCTATTTCCTTTCAATCTGACGTGATTTGTATTTTGTTATGGTGGGAGGGGTTTTAGTTGCGGTTTGAATTTTATTGAGATTTTGAAAAGAGCTTGAGGATTTTTGTCTATTGATACGGTTAATGGGTGTTTGTAATGGGGAAGATGATAAATAAGGAGGATGATGGTGGTGGCGGTAGTGGTGGCGGCGACGGACATGCATAATGGGCGAGATGCGTGTGTGCGGTTGTGATTTAGAGTTTGCCCGCTGATGTGCGGTCTTCGTAGGACTTCTACACAAGAAGTTTTATAACTCCATAGGCAGTGCACCAAATCGTTGTAGTGTAGTATGGGCAAGACTCGAGGTTTTTTATCGTTCACTCGAGGAATAGGTTGGGAAGGCTTGATCACGGTCTAACAGAATTCTAAGGGTTGAAGGAAGATTCTTTTTGTATTTTTGTATTTTATGAAAGCAGGTAAAATCATATATTGGAGAGAGTGGTTTGGTTTTAGCTATTAAACTAAATATAATTCTAAACTAAAGGTGATAACAATAAGATAAAAGATTGTGTCTATTTAATCATGTATTACTCCCTAGATTGTTTCTCCTAATGTTGTTGCCTTGTCACACTTGTGATGATCTGTGTAACTATTTCCTAAAGCATGAACGAATTACACGAACCCGCCGTCTACTTAGTATGCCGCTAGAGCAACGCACATGCAAGGTAGTATGAAGACTATTACACGGCCCCTAGGAGTTTACTAAGTGCATGTAAAATACATTAAAAGTGGATCAACCATATTAGGGGGCAAGGTAGTATGAAGACTGTTACCCGATGGTATCCTTTCTACACAATCACGTTTCCCTAGACATATCAACAGCGATACAGACAAAAGCTGGTTTTCTAAGACCTAACGTGCACATCCATCACAAGAAGCAACATCACTAAGATCTACATTCTAGGTTTCATACAATCATAAATAAACACAATGATAGGTTTAGCCAAGCATGTTAAAGATAAAACAAGAACAATAAATCAAACAACACATAGACATATTGAATGATTAAGTAAACAATACTTGATTAAAACATGAATTGGAAGAAGTATAATAGGGTTTTTAGGCCCTAAAATCGTCTCCTAAAGCTGCTAAACGAACTAGGGTTTGTACCCTCTTTTTATTCTCAAGTTACACATGCAAAACCCTAAATTCAGGTTTGTATATATAAGAAAAACGACGCGACGGCGTCTCGTTTTAGTCGTGACGACATCGTAAAATGAATCTTCTAGATCTGTATTTAAGTCGATGCGGGCTGACGCCGTCATGAATGTTGTGACGCCGTCACCTGATGAGTTGTGACGGCGTCGTGTATAGCTGGTGACGTCGTCTCCAGGCTCTGTGAGCACAAATCTTCAAGAGTCTTGGTGTTGGTTCGTAATCTCGTCCGTTCCTTCTCCAAATGAGCCAAAGTCACGTGTAATTCATCCAAATGTCGTCCAAATGAGAAATACCTAAAAAAGAACAATTAAGTACCTATTTTAGGCATATATGCACGATTTTGGGGGTTAAATGACCCTGAAAAAGTGTATAAAATGACACCTCATCAAATACCCCTACACTTGGGATTTGCTTGTCCTTAAGCAAATAGGATTTTCTACTTAGACAATAACAATATGAGGGGTCACTTTACCTACTCTTTAAACATATTCTACAACATAACCTTCTAGACCTTGTAATTAAAAGCACATAAAATATATACTAGCACCTCACATAAGTGTTTAAGATTCTCTCTTTCACTCGGGTGTATAATGAATTATAACATAAGGGTAAAACAGAAAATCACACTCACTACCTGTCATAGCATATAAATTACAATAGGCTTGGTAAAGGATCAAACCTCCACCGTTAGGTGTAAGTATCATTCATTACTATCTAAGAGGTCTTTTAAAGGGTTGTGGGGTGTAGGTGTAAGATAACATATAATGGAAATGAAAACGGATAGGATACATTTGGGTGGTGACTTTGGGTGAATTTGAGGTGGAAGGGTTAGCTAATTATTTACAGGAATACACGCTGGTTTGGTTGCTAAGCCAAGACTCGGACGAAGATATACAAACTCTATACAACTCTACGTCAATCTCTTTTCTTTTTCTTTTCTTTTTTTTTTTGAATAACATAATACATCACATGAGGTTTTTAACACGTACCCCTACACTTGAGCTTTTACATGCTCGATATTTACAATCTAACTATTGACCCGATTTGAGATGGATCAAAATAACATGGAGATCATTTGACAAACATATGGGGGTATTGACTTAACTTTTCTTTCCTATTCTTTCACGGAATAAATACTATCATGAATCCCAATCGTCCCAAAACTGTATTTACAAGGATAAGGACTTAGCAACCGTGTACTCAATAATCAACTTGGGTTAAACACAATAATATACTAAAGATGAGTACATAAAAGGTAGGCTAAGGCTTTTTGGGTGTAATGATTGGTTTAAGGGTGATAATGCTCTTCATTAATAATCTAGAATCCACCAGAAAATTACAAGAACCGTGAAAAAGGATAGGCTCGGAGGGTTGTACTAGGGTATCCTACACTAAAGGTGAGTGCATGGCAAGGGTGTGGGATAGTTATATGATCGGTGTGACCATCAAAACAATTACAGGTTTAAAACATGGGTTAATCCTAGTGCCTCTTATCAACCAAATCCTAATACTTACTATGCGGTCTCAGGATGCATCACTAAAGCGAGTTCTAGAATTTAATATACTACCAGTACACTCTCATAATCCTAAAATAACCGATACCAATGTTCCAAAAAAGGCGACGAAACCACGCATACACATCCGTAACAATGGAATAGACACACATGATTGCTCAAAATTCCACCCCCACAATGTGAGGTTCCCCCCTACACTTAAGTTGAACATTGTCCCCAATATTCTCTAGAAAAAACCGTTAAAACAAATAAAAGGAAAAGAAAACAAGGAAAAGAAACTAGTACTCCCCCGGTTTACTCAATAATGGAGAAGAAACATGCGATAACTAGTTAAATTGTCCTCTAAGAATTGTCCTCTAAGAATTGTCCAATGAACCTTCCTAAGAACTTCCAAGCTTCTTCTCATCAAATATAACCTGTAATCAAAGACAAAGACAACTATACCTAGCATAAAACATGCGTTTTTACCAAATATACAATGTGAATTTAGGGTTCAACTTGATAGATAGGATGAAAGAATTGTTAAACTCATTAGGTTTTGCAGGTTTATAACAGAAGAACACATATATTAAATGTTGCGCAAGTTTTATTTTCAAAAATAATTAAAAATTTTAAGTTTTCTGGACCTGGGCGTTTGACGCCGTCAGGGTTGGTGTGACCCCGTCACAAGTGTCTTGGTGACGGCGTCGCGTGTTAATCGTGAAGCCGTCTCCACAGTTTATGAAAACGAAAATTTTGTTTTTGATGAAAAATTTCCTGCACTTGATTCCATAAGTCAATTCCTGTATAAACGGCTGCATAAAATCTGAGATTTAACAATTCAATCATATTACTCAAAACTAACGTGAATTAATCTAAACAATTTATTTAACATGTTTGAATTTGGCTCAAAAGCTGAATGAATTCCCCTACACTTATTGTTTGCAAAATACCTTTGATTGAAATTAAGACGAGGTTAAAGACAAATAAAGCATGATTACAAGATAGTTCAAACATAATAAAACAAATTATAAAGAATAAAACACACTTGACACTCCTAATATGGCGGAAAACTAAATTGGGTTGCCTCCCAATAAGCGCTTTTCTTTATTAACGAGTCTTGTAGCTAGACTCGAAGTCACACGTCCTTACGTGACTTCTCCTCCATCATCCACTCCTTCCTTGGTTGCAACAAGAGTGGGACGTTCGCCTTTGAAATTTTTGCTCCTCCATTGGTTAAACTGTAGCTCCCATTCCAAGTGAAACTTTATCTTTTCTTCCCATTCAAGGACTAACCTATTTACGGTCATAGTGGGGGCTATGGGCTCTATGTCGTTTCTTACTCCTTTGTCAGTCACATCAGAGGGATCACATATACTATGGAAACTTACCTTTTGCTTTCCTGACCTTAGAGTTATTGTGCCAGTATCGAACTTAATTGAGGCCTTGGCTGTTGTTAAGAATGGTGTTCCTAAGATGAAAGGCCTATTTTCATTTTCCTTGATATCTAAGATCATAAAGTCTACGGGGTATATGTGTTCAGCGACTTCTACTAATACATCCTCAACGATTCCTAAGAGGTAAATGTATGAGTGGTTAGCTAGTGAGAGATGTCTGTCTCAACAGGCCTTTCGTCGGTGAGTTTCATGTAGGTGGAGTAGGGCATGGCGTTCACGTCGAACCCTTAATCGATGAGGACGTTTATGTGCTTAAGGTTCCCTATGCTGTAAGGTATTTCAAAATTCTCTCTGATGTCCTCCTTCTTTGTTATCTTTTTCTTGAGAATCGCATCATAGGCAGGTCCCCCAGGTAATACTTTATACTCCTTCCCTTTTTTCTTTCCAGCTTGGGTTCTTGACCGAGAGTTATTGAATATGTTGTTGTTGACAAGCCCCTTTATTAGCTTTTCATTGATCTTGCTTTAGGTAATATGTGACAAACTGAGAACCGGGTGCTTCCACTGCTTCTTCGCTCTCAGAGGTTTTGATTGATTTGTTTTTGGCCCCGTTTTCAACTTCATTTATTTTCTCGACCTCCATAACTGGCGTTTCCATTTCCGTTTTGATAAGCTTCTCAGCATTGTTGGGTGTCACCTTCGTCCTATTACTCCCTTCTTCTTCTCCTTTTGTCAGAGATATAGAATTTACATTCTTGGTGACGGGGAATCTGGCTTCTTCTCTTATTAATACTTTCTCGGGGGTTCTGCTAGTCGTTAGTTCCTTGAGAAGCTCGAACATTTCAGTCATCCTACCATTGATCTCCTCGCGTTGCTTGAAAATGGTGTTCTTAAATCTTTCCATCCTTTCGGTGTGCGCTGCCATGGAATCCCGTACTCAAGCTTTAAAAGTGGTATCTAATGCTTGTGGTTGAGGGCTTGGACCTGTACATTTATGAAAAGCAAAAGTGCTTAGTATTGGTGGTTCATTTTGATTTTGCAGACGGGAGTTTCGATGGACTGCATTGACGTAGGCTTGGGGGGGTGCTGAGCTTGGTGTAGGCGTCGGTCGTGACCCTTTTAGCAAGAAGTTGATCTGGTCTTCAAGCTCGAGAAGTCTTCGTTCAGGTGTTTTTGGGATGCCTTGAGGTGTAGAAATGGCTTTGACCAGTTTGACAAATTCTTTTGTTTCATCCCAACCTTCATGGTCGTAGAGGGCGAGGTTCTCAATAATTTCTCAAGATTTGTCGGTATTCTTATTGCAGAGTTTGCCGCCGCCGGCGCGGTCAATTTCGCACTTAAGATGAAAGGAGAGATAATCATAGAAAATTTACATTTGAAGCCAACGATCAATGCCATGGTGAGGGACTTTTTGGAGTAAGTCCTTGAAACGAGTCCATGCTTCAGATAGAGATTCTCCATGATGTTGTTGGAACATCAGGATATCGTTGCGGAGTTTTATGGTTCTTCCCGATGGAAAAAATTAAGCAAGGAATCGGGTAGTAAGATCCTCCCATGTAGAGATGGATCCTGCTGGAAGGCGTTCAAACCAATTGCTAGCTTGATCGCGAAGGGAAAATTGAAATAAACGCAGGCGCGTTCTTTCCCTATTTCCACCATCAAGGTCAAGTGAGTCCACTAGTTTAAGGAAATCCTTAAAGTGTTGATTTGGATCCTCGGACCGAAGTCCGTGGAATGAGCATCCGTTTTGCACCAACCGGATGGTGTTGGATCGAGGAGGTACCACGTGGTTCCCTTCGGGGAGCTCGATGGTATTCCTATAGCCCTCGTGGCTTGGTTTGGAGTAATCTCCTACAGTACGGATAGGATTCTCGTCTCCCTTGGTGGTTGACGAGAATGGGTTACGAAACAGATAACACGAAGAAAAGATAGACTACAAGAAAGCTAATGTGCGGAAATTAAATTCTCACTCGAAAGGATTCAAGCGAGTAGAACTAAGCTAAACTATGATCAGAACCTAACTATTCCCCGACAACGGCGCCAAAAACATGATGTGTGGTCGTCGTAGGACTTCTACACGAGAAGTTTTACAACTCCATAGGTAGTGCACCTAATTGTTGTAGTGTAGTATAGGCAAGACTTGGGGTTGTTTATCATTCACTCGAGGAATAGGTTGGGAAGGCTTGATCACGGTCTAACAGAATTCTAGAGGTTGAAGGAAGATTATTTTTGTATTTTCTCGACACTTGTGTCATATTTTATTAACATCCATTTCTTATATACCATAAACGTATTTAGTAAGAATAATGAGAGTTTATTATTTTTATAATTATCCAACAAGATTCAAATTAGCACAATTGACTTTTAAAATCAACGTTTGACTTTTTAATAAGTCTATATGTATGTTTTTCTCAAAACTGCCCCGTTATATCCCATTTTCGTGACTCGGACTCTAAAGAGATTTCATGTAAAACATTGTTTCGAACAACTTTTTAGTTTTAGTCGAGATTTGAATCTCGACAAAAAATGACCAAAATTCTCTTACAAAATTCTGCTGAAACTTATTTTATTTTTAAGAAAATGTAAAAATTTGACTTTCATTTTTTTTTAGTGTATATTTCAATTTTGCTCCAGTTCCTTCATTATAAGGAGTTATGAGCTCCATCTTATATTAAAACATTCGTAAAAAAAATAAACTTGATCCTATTTTAAAATTAAAAATCAATTCTTATGGAATCTCGAATCTCAAAATACGTGTCAAATTTTGCATTCAAGACCGTGTATTACGAATCGCTCCAAAAGTTTATTTTTTTGACTCAAAAATTAATTCATATCAAGTTTAAACCTACCTATACAAGATATTCAAATCGTTAATTTTTCCCAACAAATCTTTCGAACTAATCTAAGCAAGTGTTCGACGGATTTCATCACAAACAATCATCAATAACGAATTAAATTGCGAAAATAATGATTTTGCTAGTAATAGAAATTACTTATGATTATTCACTAAGAAAGATCGGAAAATAAATAGTTTCGACTCGTTCCTTCGTTCTTTAATCGCGGCTCAAAATACAACAACCAAACCAAAACCAAAATCTAACCATGCTTTAAATCTATATATAATATCGTAATGTATATATTATGCATACACGAAATTAATCATATCCTGACATAATGACAACATTACCTAGTATCAATAGTACAACTCGAAATTACGCGCGTAGCGATGAATCAAAGGGCATATATAGAGGTATAGCGGTTCGTCGAAGAACGGGGATCGTATATATATAATTACCATTTATACCACGCATTTGGTATAAAGTATACAATCAAAGGCCTAACACAAAGCACATAAAGGATCAGGAAGGATTGTGCGCGCGGATATCAGATATCGGTGAACGACTCGTGATTTTTTTTTTTGAAAATAGCCATAGTCCAGGTTTTGAAAAACGACCTAGTTCGCTATGACTCGTGCTCTGATACCAATCTGTAACACCCTCAAATTTACAACGCAGCAGAATACAACATTGGGGTGCTCGGCCCCGATAGGAGTACACTAAGTGCATGCGTAATATATTAAAAGTGGATCAACCATATTAGGGGGCAAGGTAGTATGAAGACTGTTACCTGATGGTATCCTTTCTACACAATCATGTTTCCCTAGACATATCAACAACGATACAGACAAAAGTTGGTTTTCTAAGACCTAACGTGTACATCCATCACAAGAAGCAACATCACTAAGATCTACATTCTAGGTTTCATACAATCATAAATAAACACAATGATAGGTTTAGCCAAGCATGTTAAAGATAAAGCACGAACAATAAATCAAACAACACATAGACATATTAAATGATTAAGTAAACCTTACTTGATTAAAACATGAATTGGAAGAAGTACAATAGGGTTTTTAGGCCCTAAAATCGTCTCCTAAAATGAACTAGGGTTCGTACCCTCTTTTTATTCTCAAGTTACACACTCAAAAACCTAAATTCGAGTTTGTATATATAAGAAAAATGACGCGACGGCATTGCGTTTTAGTTGTGACGCCGTCGTAAAATGAATCTTCTAGATCTGCGTTTGAGTCGGTGCGGGCTGACGCCGTTATGAAAGTTGTGACACCGTCACCTGATGAGTTATGACGGCGTCATGTATAGCTGGTGATACCGTCTCCAGGCTCTATGAGCACAAATCTCCAAGAGTCTTGGTGTTGGTTCGTAATCTCATCCGTTTCTTCTCCAAATGAGCCCAAGTCACATGTAATTCATCCAAATGTCGTCCAAATGAGAAATACCTAAAAAAGAACGATTAAGTACCTATTTTGGGCATACATGCATGATTTAGGGGGTTAAACGACCTTGAAAAAGTGTAAAAAATGACACCTCATCACCCCTTCATCTCTATTTATAGAGATGAGGAGGTAGAAACCTCTCTTATGTCGAATAGGAAACTTCTCATATAACCGAACTTAAGAGATCCTTTCTACAGCACAACCTTCTAGACCTCGTAATTAAAAGCATGGAAAATATACACTAGTATCTCACATAAGTGTTTGGGATTCTATCTTTCTCTTGGGGGTATAACGAATTATAACATATGGGGGAAACAGAAAATCAACACTCATTACCTGTCATAGCATATAAATTACCATAGGCTTGGTAAAGGATCAAACCTCCACCGCTATGTTCAAGTATTAATCATTACTAACTAAGAGGTACCTTAAAAAAAAGTGAGTGGGAATGTTGGAATAAGAAAACATAAAATGTGAAACTAAAATGGATGGGTACATTTGGGTGGCTAAGGTGTGAATTTGTGAGAAGAGAGGGGATATCTGATTAAATTATACGAATACACTTTGGTTTGGTTGCTAACCCAATACTCGGATGATGATATACAAACCTCTACACAACACTAACAGACAATCTTTTTCTTTTTCATTTCTCTTATTTATGATATAACATAATACATCACGTGGGGTTTATAACACGTACCCCTACACTTGAGCAATATACGATCTAACTATTAACCCAATTTGAGGTGGATCAAAATAACATGGATATCATTTGACAAACATATGGGGGTATTGACTTAACTTTTCTTCCCCATTCTTCCGCGAAATAAATACTACCATGAATTCCAATCATCCCAAAACTATATTTACAAGGATAAGGACTTAGCAACCGTGTACTCAATAATTAACTTGGGTTAAAACACAATAATATACTAAAGGTGAGTACATATAAGGTAGGCTAAGGCTTTTTTAGGTGTAACGATATTGGTATTAGAGTGACAATTTCCTCTTCAATTAATAGTCATGGAGTTAACCAAAAAATTACGAGAACCATAAAAAAGGATAGGCTCGGAGGGTTGTACTAGGGTATCCTGCACTAAAGGTGAGTGCATGGCATGGGTGTAGGATAGTTATATGATCGGTTTGACCATCATAACAATTATAGGTTTAAACATGGGTTATTCCTAATGCCTCTTATCAAGCGAATCCTAATACTTACTTTGCGGTCTCAAGATGCATCACTAAAACAAGTTCTAGAATTTAATATACTACCGGTACACTCATATGAATTTTACTAACACCAGACATTCCAGAAAAGGCGACGAGGACCACACGTACACATCCGTAACGACATAATAGACACATGTGACTGCTCACAACCATAACCTATAACCTGGGTGAAAGCTAAAATCAACTTGTGTTACAAATGATTAGGTACCTGAATATCCTAAAGATCTAAGGGCGAAACCACATAATTTTCGGGTGTAATTGTAAGGGTTATTGTGCTAGACATATAAATTCCCTATCCCATTAGGGACCTAATCACTAATCAGTTTTCGTTGGTATGTGCAAAAAAACATTAAATTTATGGTATAAATATCCACCTTTAAATGCTAAGTCGATATATTACCCATCATTTTACAGGACAAAGCAAATGACAACTGAAAAATATATATTTCTAAGGCTTATTTCCTCCCTACACATAATTTTGAAACATTGATCCCCAAATGTTCATTGGAAGTTTTTACCCAAACACAGATAAAGTGATAAAAGAAAACAATTAAAAATAACTAGTACTCCCAGGTTTACTCAATAAATGTGAAGAAGAAAACCATGCGATCACTGGGTAAATTACGCTCCAGAATCATTCAATGAAACTTCCTAAGAAACTTCCAAGCTATCTTCTCATCAAATAAGACAATGTAATTAAAGACAGAGAATACTATCAAGCCAAGCATAAAAAGTGCGATTATACCAATATACAAAATGAATTTAGGTTATTGACTCGATAGATATAGATAAAGAATTGTTAATCTTTATCAGGTATGTCAAGTTTTATACAGTCATAATACATAAATTATGTAGCCAAGTTAAATTTTCAAAAATTATTAACAACATTTTATAAGCATTCTGGACCAGTGGCGATTGACGCCGTCGGGAGTATGGTGAACCCCGTCACAGTGTTGTAGGTGTACGACATCACATGTTAAATCGTGACGCCGTCCGTCTACCTGTTTGTGAAAACAAATTTTTTGTTTTTTTGATAAAAAATATCTGACACTTGATTTCATAAGTTAAATTTCCTGTATAATAGACTGTACAAAACCTGAGATTTAACAATTCAATCATATGACTCAATTCTGGCATGAATTAATCTAAACAATTCATTAAACCATGTTTGTAAATGGCACCAAAAGCTGGATAAATTCACCTACACTCATTTGTTTGCAAAATACCTTTGATTTAAATTTAGACGAGGTAAAAACAATGCAAAGCGATGATACAAAAATAATTTCAACATGGATAAAACAAACTAATTGAAGAATAAAACACACTTTAAACACCTAATATGCCGGGAAAGTAAATAGGTGTTTACCTCCCAAGATGCGCTTTTCTTTATTAACGAGTCTTGTATCTAGACTCGAAGTCACACGTCCTTACGTCATTTCGTGAATGCTAACAAGTCCACGAATGAGCCATTCTTTCATACTTTCATCCACTTGGTATTCAGGACCTAGGTTTAAGCAGTTTTTGTACATAAATGTGTTATTTTCAATAAGGGTCTTGAATCCTTCATCAAATCAAATTCTGCACATCAACAATAGCAGGACTTTGCACTAGTTGAGTACTGAGCCTAGTGTAGATATGTGGCATCCTATAAGTGCTATGAGTCAAAGAATATGTGAAAGGAGACAAATCCTTTTACGACTGTCATATTTGAGCTTATTGATTTTTTCAAAAGGTTTTCCATCAATACTTCAGCCATAATACTCAAGAAAATTCCCCCTATTTCTTCTAACACAACAAGTCCTTGATATATTTTGAAACTAAACCAACCAGCAAGTATACAACCAAACAATGTGCAACTAGGTTCTTTCTTGTCCCTTCTAGTCCAATCTACCATAATGTAATAATTATAGGCTTGATGCGAGATAATAGTTTCATTGGTAGAAAAGGTCAAAAAAAGCAGTGAATTTTTCTAAATCATATAATACATTCAAATTGCAAATGTCATCCCATCCAGACTATTTGATTATTCTTTCACGGCTTAAGTGTTCTTTGCGTTTTCATAAATCCACTTACTCATTAAAACATCCTCATCATCCGAGTCATTTGTCAGAGTGAGGGAAGGAGAGACAAGAGGTGTTATTCTACCAATCCATCTCTGGACTCAGGGTCAATTAACATTGGTCTCATTGGGTGGTACAGTGGTAAGAGATTGATGAAATGCTCATAATCCTAGGTCGAGAGTCAACAAAGCCACAAATTTTCTTTAGCCTTGTAAGCTCTTGTTACAATCTTGCGTTGAAGCCGCAGCTGGTAGGACAGGTCAAGTAGGTGGTGGATTCGCGTTCTCCATGGTGAAGAATGGAATAGTCAATGAAAATTACGAATAAACACACAAAGAAGAGATAGACTACAAGAAAGCTAATGTGCGGGAATTAAATTCTTACTTGAAAGGATTTAAGCAAGTATAACTAGCTAAACTATGATCAATAAAAACTTATTCCCCCAGTTGACGGCGCCAAAAAGTTTTTTTTGAAGTCTATTGTCTCAGGACTTCTAACACGAGAAGTATTTACAACTCCCTAGCAGTGCACGCCTAATCGTGATGTAGAGTAGTATGGGCAATACTCCGGGGTTGTTTAACGTTCACTCAAGGAATAGGTTAGGAGAAGGCGTGATCACGATCTACAGGAGTTCTAAGGGTTGAAGGAAGATTATTTTTGTATTTTTGTATTTTATTAAAGCAGGTAAAATCATATATTGGAGAGATGGGTTTGTTTTAGCTATTTAAACTAATAATAATCTAAACTAATGTGAAAACAATAAGTATAAAGGGATTGTGTCAATAAATCATGTATACTCCCTAGATAGCTTCTCCTAATGTAGTTGCCTTAGTCACACTTGTGAATGAACTGTGTACCATTTCCTAAAGCATTTAACGAATTACAATGAACCCTCCGTCTACTTAGTAGCCGCTAGAGCAACGCACTCAGGGCATAGGGAAGTAAAGACTATGTACACTGCCCCTAGGGGTTACTAAGGTTTGTGGCGGGAGGTGGTGTAGGAAGATAGCGAGGTAAGAAGTAAGATACATCCATAATATAGGGGCAAGGTAGTATGGAGATCCTGGTGACCCGTGGTATCCTTATCGTCATGAATCGATGGGTATCCCTAGACATATCAACTGTGAGTAGTGTAACGATAGAAGCAGGTTGTCTAAAGCTACGTGCAGCAACGCATCGAGGAAGGGTAGTGCGTGACGAGTCGATATAAATAAAATTTACATTCTATGTTTCATACAATCATAAATAAACACAATAATAGGCTTAGCCAAGCATGTTAAGAATAAAGCAAGAACAATAAATCAAACAACACATAGACATATTAAATGATTAAGTAAATCTTACTTGATTAAAACATGAATTGGAAGAGTTACCAGATAGGGTTTTTAGGCCCTAAAATCTTCTCTTACAGCTGCTAAATGAACTAGGGTTCGTACCCTCTTTTTATTATAAAGTTACACACTCAAAACCCAAAATTCGAGTTTGTATATATAAGAAAATCGACGTAACGGCATCGCGTTTTAGTCGTGACGCCATCGTAAAATGAATTTTCTAGATCTGCGTTTGAGTCGGTGCGGGCTGATGCCGTCGTGAGATATGTGACACCGTCACTAGATGAAGTGTGACGGCGTCGTGTATAAGATGTGACGCCGTCTTCAGGCTCTGTGAGCACAAATCTTCAAGAGTCTTGGTGTTAGTTCGTAATCTCGTTCGTTTCTTCTCTAAATGAGCCAAAGTCATGTGTACATCATCCAAATAAGAAATACCTGAAAAAGAACGATTAAGTACCTATTTTGGGCATAAACATACGATATTGGGGGTTAAACGACCCCAAAAAATGTATAAAATGACACCTCATCAAATACCCCTACACTTGGGATTTGCTTGTCCTCAAGCAAATGGGATTTTCTATCTAGACAATAACAATAATAAGGGACAATTACCTTACTCTTTAAAAATATACTAACATAAGCACAACCTTCTAGACCTCGTAATTAAAAGCATGGAAAATATACACTAGTATCTCACATAAGTGTTTGGGATTCTATCTTTCTCTTGGGGGTATAACGAATTATAACATATGGGGGAAACAGAAAATAAACACTCATTACCTGTCATAGCATATAAATTACCATAGGCTTGGTAAAGGATCAAACCTCCACCGCTAGGTGCAAGTATTAATCATTACTATCTAAGAGGTCTTTTTAAAAAGTTGTGGGATGTGGGTGTAAGATAACATATAATGGAAACGAAAATGGATGGGATACATTTGGGTGGCTTTGGGTGAATTTGGAGTAGGAAGTGGTTTAGCTGATAATTTATACGAATACACATTGTTTGGTTGACTAGCCAAGAACTCGGATTAATATATTACAAAACTCTACACAACACTACATCAAATCAATTTCTATTTTTCTTTTCTCTTTTTTTTTGAAAACATAATACATCACTGTGGTGGGGGGGGGGGTGGTGGGTGGGTGGGTGGGGGGGGGTTTGGGGTGTGGGGTTTTTGATAACACTAACCTCCTCACTTTGAGGCAATGATACTATCAACTATTAACCCAATTTGAGGTGGAATCAAAATAACAAGGATATATTGACTAACTTATGGGGGTATTGACTTAACTTTTCTTCCCCAATCATTTCGCGAAATAAATACTTAACCATGAATTCCAATCATCCCCAAACTATATTACAAGGATAAGGACTAAGCAACCGTGTACTCAATAATTAACTTGGGTTTAAAACACAAAATATACTAAAGGTGAGTACATATAAGGTAGGGCTTAAGCTTTTTTAGGTGTAACGATTGGTTTAAAGTGACAAATGCTCTTCATTATAGTCTGTATTAACCAAAAAAATTACGAGAACCTGTAAAAAAAGGAAAGGCTCGGAGGGTAGATACTAGGGTAACCTGCACTAAAGGTGATGCCATGGCATGGGGTGTAGATAGTTGATATGAGCGTTTTGACCAACATAAACAATTATAGGTTGTAAACATGGGTTATTCTAATGCCTCTTATCAAGGCGCATCCTAATACTTTACTTTGCGGTCCTCAATGATGCGCATCCACTAAAACAAGTTTCAAGAATTTAATATCTACCGTACACTCATATGACTTTTACTAACAACAGACATTCCAGAAAAGCACGAAGACCACACGTTACACATCATCTACGACAGAATAGACACATGTGAATGCCACGTCCCTTACCTTGAACCGTGTAAAGATAAAATCATCTTGGGTTACAAATGAAGGTACCTGATTCCTAAAGATCAAATGGCTGAACTCATATTTTTAGGGTTGTAATTTTAAGGTTAATGTGCAGATCATATAAATTCTTATCCATGGACGCTAATAATACTCATTTTACGTTGGTATGTGTCCATAAAAAAATTAAATTTTGGTACGTATACACACCTATTATGCTAATGTTTTCGGATATATTTACCCATCTTTTTAAGGACAAAGCAAATGACAAATGAAAAAATAGTTTCTAAGGCTTATTTCCTCCCTACACTTATTTTGAACATTGTCCCCAATGTTCTTTGGAAGTACCCGTTAAAACAGATAAAGAGAAGGAAAATAAGAACAAGTAAAAAAATTTATATATATCTAAAACACCCTCTGGATTACTCCAATAATGGGATAAGAAACACTATAACCTGTGGAATTAAATTATCCTCCGAGAATCATTCAATGAAACTTCCTAAGAACTTCCAAGCATATTTAGAAGCAAATGTGTGCAACTAGTTTTGGCAGAATACTGACAACAAAAATGCTTACATTGAGTGAACATTAACATTCGCAAAGTTAGGGTTTTCCTTTACGATATGTCATAGCTTGGAACCAGTTCGTCACATCTTCATCATTAACATTCGCAAAGTTAGGGTTTACCCTAACTATTACAACCCTAACTATTAATCAGTAACACAATTATAAATATGTTTAAACAAATTAGTTTATAAAAGTAAAGCAAAGTTATGGTTTACCCTTACCAATATAAATGACTCAAAGTTTGAAACTGATGACTCGAGTGATTTCTCAATTCCCAGGTTTCTTCCTCTTGACGTTTGGTTTCTACTACGTGATATAATTTTACATATAAAAAGATTACATGTTGGGCTAAACTTTGTTGAGGGCAATTTTAAATTTGGGCCGAGGGCAAGATAAGAATAAGCCCAATAAAAAAACAAAATTGCACTATAAAAAAAAATTGGGCCAGCTTGTTGAGGGCACTGCCCCCTTTACTCTACATGTCCCTCCGCCCATGCCTATATACTACGGCTAATGAGTAAAACCATAAAGAATGTTACTTGGGTTTTGCGGCGGGGCTATTTTTTTTAGATAATTGATATAAGAATCATCGAACATTGGTAAATGAAGGTATATTCAATTCGTGCTATTCATTGATTTTATTAAATAAACTTGGGGGAATTGCATATATACCCATTAAAACTTAAATATTTGCATATATACCCAAAACACAAGTTTTCAATGCATGAAGTACAATACAAGTTAAGCATGCTTTGGGTATATATGCAAATATACAAGTTTTAGTGGGTATATATGCAATTGACCCTAAACTTTAAGGTATTTTTTTAGAGTAAATTGCATTTTTGGTCCTTGTGGTTTGGCCAAATTGCAGGTTCGGTCACAACCGTTTCAAAATTACAGAGAACGTCCTTATTTTGAAGTTTCAGGTGCTTATTGGGTCCTTGACCAAAAGTTAAATGACTAAAATACCCTTGTCCTTTTCTTTTTCTATTTTCTGTCCAGGTTTCTTTTTTTTCTTTTAATATTAACAAATAAAAAAACTACTACCATATATTTATAAAAAACAGATACACAAATACACAAAAATTCTATTTTCTTCAACATTATCATCATCCACCACCACTATCATCCCACCACTCGTTCTTTTTTCTTCAAGATCTATCATCATCCACCTATAAATGCATTTTATAAATCTACCACCACCACCTGTTACCCATCAATCTTTATAGATCCTAGAATACTCACCCGCAATAAAAACCCAGATCATGGTCCTGCTATTAACCATGAAAATAAATATCATCACATCGAACACATATCGTCAACTACTTTTCTTAAACACAATCACATACATCAATAACACCCCATTCATCCCTTTCCTTTATTTCTTTTTTATCACAGGAAGATAGATACTAATCACATATATATATTTCTTGAATTTCTGTTTTCTTTTGTTATTCAAAATCACAACCATAACACAACACCAATCTAATTGGCCAAAGTTTCTTTCTTGAAGCACATACCAAACGCCGCCCTATTTCCTTTCAATCTGACGTGATTTGTATTTTGTTATGGTGGGAGGGGTTTTAGTTGCGGTTTGAATTTTATTGAGATTTTGAAAAGAGCTTGAGGATTTTTGTCTATTGATACGGTTAATGGGTGTTTGTAATGGGGAAGATGATAAATAAGGAGGATGATGGTGGTGGCGCTAGTGGTGGCGGCGACGGACATGCATAATGGGCGAGATGCGTGTGTGCGGTTGTGATTTAGAGTTTGCCCGCTGATGTGCGGTCTTCGTAGGACTTCTACACAAGAAGTTTTACAACTCCCTAGGCAGTGCACCAAATCGTTGTAGTGTAGTATGGGCAAGACTCGAGGTTTTTTATCGTTCACTCGAGGAATAGGTTGGGAAGGCTTGATCACGGTCTAACAGAATTCTAAGGGTTGAAGGAAGATTCTTTTTGTATTTTTGTATTTTTGTATTTTATAAAAGCAGGTAAAATCATATATTGGAGTGAGTGGTTTGGTTTTAGCTATTAAACTAAATATAATTCTAAACTAAAGGTGATAACAATAAGATAAAAGATTGTGTCTATTTAATCATGTATTACTCCCTAGATTGTTTCTCCTAATGTTGTTGCCTTGTCACACTTGTGATGACCTGTGTAACTATTTCCTAAAGCATGAACGAATTACACGAACCCGCCGTCTACTTAGTATGCAGCTAGAGCAACGCACATGCAAGGTAGTATGAAGACTATTACCCGATGGTATCCTTTCTACACAATCACGTTTCCCTAGACATATCAACAGCGATACAGACAAAAGCTGGTTTTCTAAGACCTAACGTGCACATCCATCACAAGAAGCAACATCACTAAGATCTACATTCTAGGTTTCATACAATCATAAATAAACACAATGATATGTTTAGCCGATCATGTTAAGAATAAAGCAAGAACAATAAATCAAACAACACATAGACATATTGAATGATTAAGTAAACCTTACTTGATTAAAACATGAGTTGGAAGAGTTACAATAGGGTTTTTTAGGCCCTAAAATCGTCTCCTACAGCTGCTAAACGAACTAGGGTTCGTACCCTCTTTTTATTCTAAAGTTACACACTGGGCTAATCGACGCGCTACCAAATATGCGCTTTTTTGGCCCTCTCAAATAAATATCCTACAGCTACTAAACGAACTAGGGTTCGTACCATCTTTTTATTCTAAAGTTACCCCCTCAAAACCCTAAATTCGGGTTTGTATATATAAGAAAATCGACGTGACGGTGCGGGCTACGTTGTCTTGAAATATGTAACACCGTCACTTAATGAGTTATGACGGCGTCGTGTATGGCTTGTGACGCCGTCTCAAGGCTTTGTGAGCACAAATCTTCAAGAGTATTGGTGTTGGTTTGTAATCTCGTCCGTTTCTTCTATTCAATGAGCCCTATTTAGATGTTAATTTCATCTAATGTATTCCAAATGCGAAATACTGAAATTGGAAACGTTAAGTACCTATTTTAGGCCATAAACACACGATTGGAGGCCGCCGCTCCTATCTTCACGCTCCTGTAAAAAGTGTATATATAAAATGAACCTCATCAAATACCCCATACACTTGGGATTTGCTTATCCTCAAGCAAATGAGCTTTTCTATCTAGACAATAATAGTATGAGGGGTTATTTTACCTACTATTTAAAAATATTCTACAACACAACCTACTAGACCTCGTAATTAAAAGCACGAAAACTATATACTAGCACCTCAATAAGTGTTTGGGATTCTCTCTTTCACTCGGGTGTATAATGAATTATAACATATGGGAGAAATGGAAAATCACACTCATTACCTGTCATAGCATATAAATTACCATAGGCTTGGTAAAGGATCAAACCTCCACCGCTAGGTGCAAGTATTATTCATTACTATCAAGAGGTCTTTAAAGGTTGTGGTGGGTTGTTAGGTGTAGATAACATATAATGGAAACGATCAAAGGATAGGGATTCATTTTGCGAGTGGTGACTTTGGGTGAATTTGTGCATGTGGAAGGGTTAGCTAATTATTTTTACAAATACACGCTGGTTTAGTTGCTAAGCCAAGACTCGGACGAAGATGTACAAACTCTACATAAGTCTACATCAATCTCTTTCTTTTTCTTTTCTCTTTTTTTTGAAGACTGATATGGGTTTTTTAAGTACACATACAGGTTCCATTTTAAAAGAACTTAAGATTAAAAATACCAAAATTGCATTGTATGGGGTATTGTTTGCATTTGTATTGTGCAGGATGGGATATTTACAAAAAGCGAAGATAAAAATCAAGCAAAATCGTCCCCTTCTTCAATACAGGACACAGGTCGTGGGAATAAGGTGTGTGGAGACGAATCCAATCAAGTCAAGTCAATCTGAGAAGAATAAGCAAAAGAAAAAATATAACTTTAAGGGTTAGTCAGAAATGCCCAACCCTAAGTTATTATAAGGAAAACAAAGACAAGGGTGATTATGCCAAATTTGGAAATGTTCATTTAATAAAGGAATGTCTCTCGCCGCCCCCCCGCCCACCGGGAAAAAAGTATGAGAGACGAAAAGTGTTGCGAGGGGCCCTGTTCTTGGACACACAACCAAACATCCCCTTAATCATCTTCAACATCTCTCTGTCACAACCCACCCCTCAAGCCGGTATAACTTTTCTCCCGCACTTACCAAAAACCAGCACATTTATAAAATACTTGTATTCATGGTTTATAGCATGTATCCCCCTCGCGGGTTTATGAAACATTTAAAAGAGTTAAATGCGAGGCTATGAACTCACCTTAACAAGGAAAATCTGATTGATGGCAAAAGTATATCAAGTGAAAGTAACGGCTTCGTCACGCAACCTGGGGTAATATGTCAAGTCTTAGTGTGATGGTTTATGTTTCAAAACTTTATAAAGTTTAACGTATTACTTTGATTTATTAATTTATAAAAGTATTGTATCACTGTTCGGGCTATCATAATCCAGAGGCCATGTAGTATCGTTTGAGGAGCCAGGGCACTTTAAATCGTAAACCCAGCAAACTCGTCAAAACAAATACCCAAATGGAACCCCTCATATGAAATTCCCTATTAACGTGATACGATAAGATTTTAAGTTTCTTCAAAAGCTAGTCGATGATAAGTTACGTTAATTATATAACGTAATTGTTTTATAATGCGTCGATCGTTGATTAATAGCGATAAATGTATCGGGTTTTAATAAAATCGAGTTTTATAATATTAATATATATTTTTATAATTTATATAAAAATATTATATTTTATATTTTTAAGTTTGCAAAAATGGCAATATATACCCTTGGTTTATAAACTTTTACAAGTTTAGTCCTTTATATATAAAGTATATATAATTTAAACCTTTAACTTTGAAACTTGGCAAGATAGGTCCTTATAGTTATAACTTTAGGAAAATGACATTTTCAGCCCCTCTAGTTATAAATTTCAGAAAGTTACGATATATACCCCTTGCATGGAAATAATTTACAAATCAAGTCCAAAAAGCCATGCAAGCTTATTTTAGGGTTCCAAATGATATTTGCAGGTTATAGCTTATTAGAATAAGCTAAAATAAGATGTTCTAACATAACAAAAGTTTAGAAAAAGGATTCGTTTAGCTAGAAAATCAAAACGGGTCATTTTTAGGGTTTTAACCAAAAACGCATGGGTTTGAGGATTCAAGGCTTTAACAAGAGTTTATATATGATCTTAAGAGTATTATGAACATTCTAAAACAGATTATGAGCTTATTGAACAAGATTTTGAGCTTACTTGAGCTAAAATAGGTCGAATGAGGGTTTTGGGGTTCGCATGCCTAGAAACGACTTCAAGGGCTTCCTTATCTTGATTCTTGGCTTCTATTATGATCTTAGGGACTTCTCTTGATCCTCCTTGGTCTAATTTAGAACTCCATTTGAGTGGTGATGAAGATTTGAGGTATGATTGAAAGGGTTGCTTGGATTCGGCTTATATATTGTGCTCAAAACCCTTGGTGCCCAAGTTTTATGTTTGGAGTAGGGATCAAGGTGCTAGAGTAGTGACTAAGGAAGGTTATAAGGTAAGTATGGAAGCTAGGAGACTAGCTATGCAAGGTGGTGAGGGTGTATAAGGGTTCGGTTAATATAGGATGATAAGGAGGTGACAATGCAAACTTGGTGGCCAAGGGAGGTGATGGAGGTGCTTGGTTGCTTGCTTGTGACATGGTAGTGATGTCATGGTGGTGCTAGGATGCTAGCTTGAGGTGCTTGTTTGATTAAATGGGTTAAAATGAAAGAAGAAGGGTGACAGGTGGTTTAGGGTTTCGGGTTAGGGTTTTTGGTTTTTAAAACATGTATTAGGGTTTAGGATTAGGGTAATTAGGGTTTAGGATTAAGATTAGAGTTTATGATTAAGGTTTAGGGTTTAGGATTAAGATTTAGGGTTTAGTTTTAAGTTTAAAATGAAATTAGGGTTTTAGGGTTTCGTTTAGGGTTTAGGGTTTTAGATTAGGGTTTTAGGACTATTTAGGATTTAGGTTTAGGGTTTAGAATTTATGCATTAAGTATTTGTACTTTGTGTTAAAGTGGTGGTAAGAAACTAAAGTGATTTAAGAGGTAAAATGACCTAGTTTGGTTTTCTTGCATTATTGACATATACATTGGGCTTTAGAAAGTTGTAACTTGATTTAGGAGGGAAAAGATATTCAAATGTTACGCATTGTACACTTGTACACATGTTTGAAGGCTTACACATTTATTTTATATGTATACATTACATATAATTAGGGTTTTGATATAAACGTTAACGGATAAAGTCATTTTGATATAACATTGTAAAATGGTATGTTAATGGATAATGTACTTGGTTAAATGATATTAAGATATTAGACTTGACACATTAGAATGTTTAATGATATAAAACATAGTTATAGATGGCATGGTTGAGGTTGCTGTGAGCTCGTTTACTTTAGAGATGCAGTTACGTTGCATATTAAGATAAATTCCCTGTAAAAAGGTGGTTTATCTAATTAGATAGGTATTACAGTGCATTCCCTAATTAATAGTTGGATAATTACATTGATGAAATTTACGCGTTTTGTTATAGTCTCCCTCCCTTACAACTCCCTCCCTTAAAATAAATCTTGTCCCGATATTTAGTTGGATGCCAGAGTGATGTTTGAAAACAGATGTAGATACTTGGCATGAATTTGATCTTCGCGTTCCCTTGTAAATTCTGGTCCTCTTTTAGAGTTCCATCTTACTTTGATTATTGGAATACGACTTTGTTTTAGTTGCTTGACTTCTCGATCCATGATCTTTATTGTTTCTTCTACAAAGTTAAGTTTGTAATCAAGCTGAAGCTCTTTCATTGGAATGACAAGGGATTCATCAGATAGGCATTTCTTTAAATTAGAAACGTGGAAAGTATTGTGGATATTATTGAACTCTTCAGGAAGCTAAAGTTTATATGCCACTGGGCCAATCCGTTTAAGGATTTTGAAAGGTCCAATGTACCGAGGGTTAAGCTTTCCTCGTTTTTTGAATCAGATGACACCTTTACGAGGTGACACTTTTAACATAACACGATCTCCAACTTGAAATTCTAAAGGCTTTCTCCTTACATTTGCATAACTTCTCTACCGATCTCTTGCAGCTTGCAAGCGTTGTTGAATTTGTACTATTTTCTCGGTAGTTTCATGGATTATTTCTGGTCCCGTGAGTTGAACATCTCCAACTTCGGCCCAGCAAACAGGTGATCTGCACTTTCGACCATAAAGTGCCTCAAATGGTGTTGCCTTAATACTGGCATGGTAACTGTTATTGTAAGAAAATTCTACTAATGGTAAGTGTTTTTCCCATCCTTTTCCAAAATCTATAACACAGGCTCGAAGCATGTCTTCAAGTGTTTGGATGGTTCTTTCACTTTGTCCATCGGTTTTAGGATGATATGCCGTACTCATGTCTAATTGAGTACCTAAAGCACTTTGTAATGATTGCCAGAATCTGGATGTGAAATGACTGTCACGATCTGAGATGATAGATATTGGCACTCCATGCCGGGAGACTATTTCCTTTATGTACAATCTTGTAAGGGTTTCCATACTATCTGTCTCTCGGGTAGGGATGAAATGTGCGGATTTGGTAAGGCGATCGACAATGACCCAGATTGTGTCATGTCCGTTTGAGGTTTTGGGTAGTTTTGTGATGAAATCCATTGTTATTCTCTCCCACTTCCACATAGGAATCTCCGGTTGTACCAGTAAGCCGGATGGCTTCTGACATTCTGCTTTAACTCTAGAGCATGTTAAACATTTGCCAACATACTCAGCGATGATTGCCTTCATATTAGGCCACCAATAGAGTTTCTTTAGATCCCGTTACACTCTTTGTCAGAACCTGGGTGGATGGAATACTTTGATTTATGGGATTCATGGATGATCAAGTCTCTTAAATTACCCAAAGGTTGGTTACTACATCTTTGGTTCTTGATACATCAGGTTCCATCAGGACGTACTTCAAATGCTTTCTCCATTCCTCGTAAATTCTCAGCTTTGATGTTTTCTTCTTTGATTGCCTTGGTTTAGGCTTTGAGGATTTGTTATGATAAATTTGGGTGAAGGGTCATGACTAATTCCCTGACTCAAAGTTGTTTGATTTGTTTCTTCCAGCTTAAGGCATCTGCTACAAATTTGCCTTTCCAGGATGGTTGAGAATCTCCTAATCGTATCTCTGCAAGGCTATTCTAACCAACGACGTTGTCTCATGATTCAAACTCTTTCTGTTCAAGGATTTGCTGAAGACTTTTCTTGCTCAAGTGAACATGGTACACTTTGTGCCATATAGATAGTGTCTCCAAATTTTAAGAGCGAATACTACTACTCCTAATTCAAGGTCGTGAATGGTATAGTTCTCTTCATGAGGCTTGAGTTGTCGAGATGCATATGCAATAACTTTTTCTCTTTGCATTAACACTGCTCCCAGACCTTGATGTGATGCATCACAGTAAACGACAAAGTCATCGTTTCCTTCTGGTCATGCTAATATTGGAGCTTCACATAATTTTTGTTTTAGCAGTTGGAAGGCTGACTCTTGGTTTTCTCCCTAGATATACTTCTTGTTTTTCTGGGTTAATTCTTTCAAAGACTTTGTAATCTTTGAAAAACCTTCGATGAATCTCCGATAGTAGCCGACGAGTCTTAAGAATTGGCGTACCTCTATGGGTGTAGTAGGAGATGCCCAATCCTTGACTGCTTCAATCTTGGCGGAGTCAACGTAAATTCCTTGGCTGTCAATTACGTGCCCAAGAAATTACACGATACTGATCCAGAAATCACATTTGGAAAACTTGGCATACAATTTCTCATTTTTGAGTAATTCCAAGATTATTCTTAGGTGATCTGCGTGTTCTTCTTTGTTACGGGAGTAGATAAGAATATCATCGATGAACACTATCACAAATTTATCCAAGTATGGTTTACATACACGGTTCATGAGATCCATGAACACAGCAGGCACATTGGTTCAACCAAATGGCATTACTTGAAATTCATAGTGTCTGTATTGCGTTCTGAAAGCAGTCTTGGGAATATATTCGTCCCTGACTCTCAGTTGGTGATAGCCTGATCTTAAGTCAATTTTCAAGTAAACACTCGAACCTTAAAGTTGGTCGAATAAATCATCGATCTTGGGTTATGGGTAGCGATTCTTTACGGTGAGTTTATTTAGCTCCCGGTAATCGATACACATTCTGAAAGATCCGTCTTTCTTTTTAACAAACAAGACAGGAGCTCCCCAAGGCGAAGTACTTGGTCGAATAAAACCTCGGTCTGCTAATTCTTGTAGTTGGTTAGATAGTTCTTGCATTTCTAAAGGAGCTAATCTGTAGGGTGCTCAGGATACTGGTGCCACTCCTGGCATTAAATTGATTTGGAATTCTACTTGGCGAACCAGAGGAAGGCCGGGTAGGTCTTCAAG
Organism: Tanacetum coccineum; assembly: GCA_026074375.1. Lineage (NCBI taxonomy): Eukaryota > Viridiplantae > Streptophyta > Magnoliopsida > Asterales > Asteraceae > Tanacetum > Tanacetum coccineum. Next base: position 28,875 of record BQNB010073566.1, read on the forward strand.
AAAAACTTCTGGAAATTCTCTGACTTAAATGGAATTTATTTCCGTCGTTTTTCGTCTGACGTCTTATACGTTACTTGGGCTACGAAAGACTTGCATAATCCCCTGGAATATATTTTCTTTCGGTTTTAATACAGGATACGGAGGCTTTGTCGGGTTTTACTTCGATCCACCTCGTAGGATCAAGGTTTCACCCGTTATTTAGGATGTAGCGTCTTTTCTGTCACAAATAATTCTTGCAATGATACTGGAATTGAACCATTCCATACTCAATGACTCGTTGTCACAAACTACCAAGCTTAATCGGCATAAGGTCGATTTTGAAAGGTTGATTTAACAAGATCAGAGTACAACCCTAGATAACGGTATTAGTGCCTACTAGGTTTCCATCAGCTATTTCAATGTCGTAGGTGGTATCTAGTGTAATTGGTGGGATATTTAGCATAGAAGCAAGAGATATGGATACAAAACTTTTATCGGCTCTGAATCAATTAATACTCTAGCTCAAATGTTAGTTGAGAAGATTGTACCCGTGGCTCTCGTTAGGTCCTTGGTGAGCATTTTGTCCCTCAGCATGTATGCATCTCAGAGGTCCTCTGTTGTTTGCTTTTGGTTCACGGTTTGGGAAGGCCCTTTCTCTCTCAAGCATGGACAAGTATTCTATTATGGTTGAAGGTATTTTCCAGTGGATGGCCTTTTGTTTCTTACAGTCTCCCTGGTTGATAACTACCTTGTTGCATGTCTGACACTTGATAGTGCAAGGTCCTATGTGATGCAGGGCGCATCTTTTACACATGGGAAGGCTTCCAGCATACCTATTGTTTTTAGTTGGGGTGGCAGCATAAGCCTTGACGGTTTCTTGCCTTCTATTCTGTTGTTGGTAGTGATCATTGTTGTGGTGTTATAGCCTACCCCCCCCCCCCCCCCCGCCTTTGCTTCATGGTCCCCTATTTTGCCCCCCCCCCCCCCCCCCCCCCCCCCCCCCCCCCCCCCCCCCCTCAACACACAAGGAAGTTGTTGTTGTTAAAGGTTCTTCTATCATCAAACTTTCGTTTGCGATCATTGGTTCTTTGCACAACATTGTGTTTTGTTACTTGATCCATTAACCGCTGGGTTATGGTAATGACTTCCTCCAAAGTTTAAGATTTTGAACCGGTAACATTTCCTTCAATACTCCTGGGTAATCCCCCGATGAATACTTCCATGAGTTTCTCAGAATTTGGTACCATAGTTGGACATAAAACTGCCAACTCCTAGAATCTTCTAACATAAGTCTTGATATCATTCCCTTTTACAGTTAGATTGTAAAATTCATCTTCCATTTTCTTGACCTCGTTTCGAGGATAATACTTCTTTATTAAGAGCTTTTTAAATTCGAACCAGGTGATTTTATAAGCTTCCTCTATTCCAATTGGCTGGGCGAATGAAGTCCACCAGGACAAAGCTTCTTCAGTTAGAGTACCAGTAGCAAATTTCACTTTGCAGTCCTCAGTACAGTTACTACGGAGAAATACCGATTCAGTTCGTTCAAACTAGTGGATGAGACCAACAGCGCCTTCCGTACCTTTGAAATTGAAAGGTTGGCAGCTCATAAACTCTTTGTAGCTACATTTTCTTGCTACATGAGTTTCTCTTTGTCCGGTGTTCCTATTGGTATTATCAGTATTTTCCATGGTAGCAGCTTGTGCTTCTAGAGCTGCGGAAACACTATTAGTGATATGTGTTTAATTACACATACCATTTTCCATATTAAGCGGACTTAAATGACTTCTTATAGAACATGGCAAAAATACATTGTAAGTTGTATGTTTGCATTGTACTTGTGCAGGAAATGGATATTCAAGAAAGGATCAAAAGGAAAAGCCAAAAGCAAGCAATACAAGCTGGATAAAAAGGACAAAGTCAAAAGTCAAGCCAAGTGAAGAATATACAACTTGAGGGGCTAAAACTGCCAAAACCTTAAGTTGTATTGCAAAAGAGAAAGACAAGGGCCAAAACTGCCAACCGGGCAGAGATTACAATTAAGTTATAAGACTTCAGGGGACCAAACTGCCACTCCCCCAAAAAGTCTTCTTTCCCGCCCTAAAAACCCAGGTACAACTTGGTGGTCGTCCCATACCTTCTCCCCTACAAAACCACTTCTCTCCCTAGCCAAAATCATTTCATCCACCCTACTAACCCAACCAAGTTGTATAAAAGTCCATGTTGGCAATCCCTCTCCATTCCCAAAGCATTTCGATAAAAGAAATCAAAGGCTGGGATTTGCTTAAGAATCTCCTCACACAACAAGCACACTTGTTTTTATCTCTCCAAAGAAGCACAAGCTGAAGATCGAAGACTTGGGCTATAAATAGAGCTTTTGTAAGCCTTTGAGGCAACTAGTTAGCTTTTAATTAATTTCAGTTATTAATCTTAGCTTAATTCTTAAGTCATTTACAGCTTTTACTTTCAGCTTTGTAACACTTTCAAGTTTTAATGCAAATTTGAGTTTTTAAGTCGATTTACAATACCAGTGTTAAGTTTCTTAATCATATTGTTGTGTGTTCAAAAAGCTCTCACCAAAGCTTACTTATAAGCTGTTTTCATTAAAGTAACAATAAAAAGTTAAGTAGTTAAGAGAAAATCACAAACATCACTCTCAAATATACCACAGCTTATGTTATGGATGATAAGCCAGTTCTGGATGGGCTTATGGACTCTCACTAGCTTGTTTTATACAAGCTAGAGCTTGTAGATTGTTGATTTAACCCTGTTTTGAGCAAGGGGTGTTGTAAGTCTCTTTTCTTTTCTTACTTTACTTATCTATTGCAGAACTGCTAGTTTATATACTGCTAGACTCATTCATGCTTATTTAAGTGCTTATTATTGATTAAAATTTTCTTGTAAGTGTTTAGTTTGTTATTTGATAAGCTGTTTTGCCAGTTCATTTTAGGACCAGTACTAAGTCTACACTAGCAGTACTAACTCTAAGTTAATACTGCTAGTCCACTTTTGGAACAGTACTAACCTAAGCCCACCAGTACTAACTTAAAGCTACCAGTACTAACTCCAAGTTAGTACTGTTAGTTATAACAGTTAATACTGGTAGTTAATACTGTTAGTACTATTGTTAGTACTGCTGTATTTCTCTTGTTTAATTTAACTTAATTGCATGTTTAATTTGCTTATTTAGATTTAATTTTAGCTTATTTGTCTGTCTTAAA
>BQNB010073567.1:5809-32074 GCA_026074375.1 Tanacetum coccineum
GTTGTTGTGACTTGTACATACCATATGAAAGAGTGAACATGAGAATGACACATTAGCACTAATTAATTATGCTGCTTTAAAAGAGTTGTAAAAAGGAGATTAAATAGATTATGATTTTGGGTTGGATATATATTTAAGGGAGAATTTCATTTATGTCTTTATAAAACTTCATAATTACGCTAATATAATGTGCATATCGTTTATAAAAATACACAAAAATATCCAAAATACCAATTTAACTTAATTTGATACTTTTTACTATTATACAAATGCTAAATAAAGAAGTTAATTACTTTTTTACCCTTGTACATGATCTAACCAAAATTGATAAATCAGATGCTTTCATTTTCTTATGGTCTTCTTCTTTTAATTCAGTGAATCTATCTTCCTTATTCTGAGTGAGTGAGTTCGTGGCCATAAAAGATAAATTAGTTTGGTCATGTTTGAAATACTCGCCAGGTACCTTTATGAAAAGAAGATGCTATGGGACTACTTGATTCTAGTTCTCAAAAGTTGGAATGGCGATGTAATCATAATGGGTGATTTTAATGAAGTGCGTACACAAGATGAAAGACACGGGTCTATTTTTAATGCTCATGGTGCTGATGCTTTCAACTTGTTTATTTCATCCGCTGGATTGGAGGAGGTCCCTCTAGACGGTTGCAAATTCACATGGTGTCATAAATCAGGATCGAAGATGAGCAAACTCGACCGCTTCCTTATTTCTGAAGATTTACTAAATTCATGTCCTAACATTTCATCTATTACTTTGGACCGTTATTTATCCGATCATAGGCCTATTTTAATGCATGAGTCCCATCATGATTATGGACCTTCTCCGTTTCGTTTTTTTCATTATTGGTTTGAATTAGAAGGGTTCGATACTTTTGTGAAACAAACATGGAATGATGCTCAGGTGACCGATTCGAATGCCATATCAATGTTTATGAAAAAAATGAAGTATCTCAAAGAGAAGATTCGTATGTGGGTTAAAGCCAACAAAGAAAACTCAAAAAGTCATAAGCAATGCTTACAAGAAGAGCTGTCCAAAATTGATTTGCTACTGGACAAGGGGGAGGGCAGCTCGACTCTTATTTCTAAACGCATGGAGATCCTTAAATCAATTCAGGACTTTGTCAAATTAGACACGATGGAGTTGGCTCAAAAAGCGAAGATCAAATGGGCGATAGAAGGAGACGAAAATTCGAAGTATTATCACGGGGTTCTAAATAAAAAACGAAACCAACTTGCAATTCGTGGTATCTTGGTGGAAGGTAGATGGATCGAATCTCCTATTCTAGTAAAAGATGAGTTTCTCTCTTATTTTGCTAGTCGTTTTAATAAGCCTCCTGATTATCGTCTTCATATCGATTTGGACTTCCCGAATAAATTGAGCCTCGAACAACAAATGGTTTTGGAAATTGAGGTTACTCGAGAGGAGATCAAGAAAGCGGTTTGGGATTGTGGGGTTGATAAATCGCCTGGACCTGATGGTTTTACATTTGGCTTCTATCGTCGATATTGGACTTTTCTGGAAAATGACGTGGTAGAGGCGGTGTTATACTTCTTCAATCATGGGCAATTTCCTAAAGGTAGCAACTCATCGTTTATCACTCTAATCCCAAAGACTCAAGAGGCTAAAATGATGAAAGATTTCAGACCTATCACTTTAATTGGTAGTTTATACAAGATTATTGCCAAGATTTTGGCAAACCGTTTGGTGGTTGTTTTGGAAGACTTAGTATCCGATGTTCAATCAGCTTTTGTGGCGAAACGGCAGATTCTAGATGGTCCATTCATTTTAAATGAGTTATTTCAATGGTGTAAGATGAAAAAGAAGCATACGATGATATTTAAGGTAGACTTCGAAAAGGCATATGATTCGGTCCGTTGGGATTACTTGGATGACGTTTTAAAAAGGTTCGGATTTGGTGAGAAGTGGTGTGGTTGGATCCAAAATTGCTTACTCTCTTCCAAAGGTTCGGTTATTGTGAATGGTAGTCCTACTAAGGAATTTCAGTTCCATAGAGGCCTAAAGCAAGGTGATCCTCTCTCGCCGTTCTTGTTTCTTTTGATCATGGAGAGTCTACATATCTCGATGCAAAGAGTGGTGGACGCAGGCTTATTTAGAGGTATTCAGGTTGGTTCTTCTCTTCAAGTTTCTCATCTTTTCTATGCGGATGACGCGGTTTTCATGGGTCATTGGAGCGAAGCTAATATTGATACTATTCTTCGTGTGTTGGACTGTTTTTATCACGCTTCGGGTTTACGGATAAACATGCTCAAAAGTAAACTCATGGGGATTTCGGTTTCTAGCGACAAGGTGGATCAGGCAGCAAAGAAAATTGGATGTGCAATTCTTCAAGTGCCTTTCTCGTATTTAGGTTCCAAAGTTGGCTGCCTTATGTCTCGGATTCAATCGTGGAGCGAGATTGTCAATAATATTTTAACTCGTTTATCTAAATGGAAGTTGAAGACCTTATCTATCGGGGGAAGGCTAACTCTTCTGAAATCTATCATAGGTTTGTTGCCAATATTTGCCATATGTCCTTATTCAATGTTACAGGGAAGGTTCTTCTCAAATCATGGAATCCATGAGATGTCTGTTCTTTAATGGTATCCGAGCATAACGAAGAAGCCACTATGGGTTATATGGAATAAAGTTTTGGCTTCTAAAGAAAAGGGGAGGGAGGTCTTGGAGTTTTTCGAGTTTCTACGCTCTAATAGAACTTTTTATTCAAATGGGTTTGGCGTTTTTGCACACAACAATCAGCTTTATGGACCAAAATTATTAAAAAGATACACGGAGAAGACGAAAAGATTGGTAAACATGTTCGAAGCCACCATCCGTCTTTATGGTTGGATATCGTCAAGGAGGTTCAACATAATCAGAGGCAGGGGATTGATTTGATGGGTTTCATTCGCAGAAACAAGTATTTTTCTTTATTTAATAACTTGATAATAATAAATAATTTTGAATATTAGGGCAAGTATTTTGCAAAACTGATTTTGATTAACTATTGTGTTACAGTTGATTAACTAATTCTGATATCAAAATGCAATTCCAATACAACCTACACTAAAAAAGTGTAAATAGTAGTCAACAACTAAAGACATGCCTGCACATCGGATAAAAGCGATACAACAAATTTCCCATCCGCAATACCCTCCAATCCCATGTTCCACCATCTCTCCTTATCTTCGAGTTACCTATCCTCTACGGTCGACACCGAACCCTCGAAAAGGCTCTATCGACGCGCTGGCCACACCCTATTCATCACCCCCAATTAACCAATCATAAATAGACATTATAAAAACACACACACTTAACCAATACACAAACACAGATAAAAAAATGAGTTACCACCACCTTGTTCATACTCAAAATCGCTTACTTGTATTACACCATTTTCATTGTATCTATGGTCACCACCCCATTCATTATGCTTTTTATTGGTCTCGTTTTCTTCCTCAAAAAACTCGGTTGTGTCCTATAAATTGACAACCGAAAATAATATCATAACTAACAAAACATATGGATTCAAAGCCATAGGGTCAAAAGGTCATAATAATCTTCGTACTTTACAACTATTAACTCATTATACTCTATAATTCTTAAATAAGTCATTTAAACCGTTATGCCACGTCAGCAATTTACTTGCATATTGCTACCTTTTTATGTTTAACGGGTAACTTGTAGTCAAACACGTTTATCCTTTGACTTTTTTGGGTAAAAGCCATAAATACTCCATGTACCGGCCTGTTTAACTCATTATGCTCTACCAATTTAAAAAAAAATATTCGAAAAGAATATTTTAAAAAAATATTCGAAAAAAATATTTTAAAAAAATATTCGAAAAAAATATTTCTACTTCGAAAAAATTTATTTAAGTTTATACTTCGGAAGTATTTTTTTTCGAAGTATAAATACTCGAAATTTTTTTAAAAATTTTTATAAATAAAATTTTTATACTTCGAAATATAAATTTATTCTTTCGAAAATTTATTTATTATTTCGAAAAAAAAATTGATACTTCGGAAATTTTTTTTTATTTCGAAGTATAAAAAAAAGAAGTATACATTTTTTTATTTAGAAGTATAAAATTTTTCGAAGTTTATAAAATTTTATAAAAAAATTTCGAAGTATAAAAAAAATTTTAATTTTTTTTATTTCGAAGTATAAATTTTTTTTTATAAAAAGTTTAAAAATTTTTATAAAAAAAAGAATTTAGTGAGTGGTTGTGGAGGGTGTGCTAGTTTATTTTTTGTTTTGTCAAAAAATACAAAAAAAGAGGGTTTATTTATTTTTTAGTGTAAAAGCCATAAATACACTATGTACTCACATTTATAACTCTATATTCTCGATTATGAAACTAGTGACATGGCTAAGGTAATGGTTATTGCGGTTTCATAGTGTTTAAATGAGTTTGTTTTCGAATTCGTAGAGTCTTTAGAGTATAATGAGGTTTAAACACGCGAGTACATGGAGTATTTATGGCTTTTACCCAAGCTATAAAATAGAAATTTGGTACTCGGATTTGGAAATTAACTTTTCAATTTGCTCCCTCCAAACTAATAATGAATTGAAGATTTCATTCTAAACATAAATAAGTAAAAGTGCTTAGATAAAACTAATAATGAATTGAAGATTTTATTCTAAACATAAATAAGTAAAAGTGCCTTACCACTATGTCATCTCCTTCCATGAGGTGCGTGAAACAACAACCTGTTTATCCACAAAACACAACACTTCGATTAATATAATAGCTCTATGTCCTAAATTTTAAAACTGATTACAATAAATTGATACAAAAAATTTGGGAACCCCATTCATAATTAAATTGTTAAAAGGGAATTGTTAAATAAAACAGAATACCTACAATTTAAATTGTTGATGTTAATCTTTGGTTGTATATGAAGATCCATTGCTATATCTTGAACCTGAAACCTTAAAAAACTTAGAGGCGGGGTTGATGTTTGTGGGCCACATCAATAGTTTATTTATCAGTCATAGGTATACATCTGAGATGTATGGGGTGGTGGAACATCCACTTGTTCACCAACCTCAATAGTTTAATATGCCTCACAATGCAGGTTAAAATATTGTTTAAATTAATGTTCATTAGGTTTAATTTTATTTAATTCATTGTTAGCTTTTGTCAGTATGACATGAAAAATGGCTAAAAATATAAGTTGATATTAATTTAGTAATAAATCTACTGTCCATAACGAACTAAAAATGTTTAAAAAAAGTCTACTGTTCATGATGTGTGTGTAAACACTGTGATGAACGTTAGTTTTGATAATGGTGACCACAATTATTATTCAAAAGATAGTACACTAGTAGATAGAAATTAATTGGGACAAGATTGACAAAAGTCGACAAAGTTCAAAATTTTCATTTTACTTCGGGGGTGTTTGTTTCATTAAGATGTTTCGTGTCTGAATCTGACTACCACATCTTACTGGTAAGATGTGGTCATAAAGTCTGAATCTGAATGAAATAATGTTGTTTGTTTTTTTTTATTGTCTGAATGGGTTTTAATTGATTATTTATAATTTTTAAAGTATATATATAATAGTGCGACAAACAAGTAGTTTATGTAAACATGAAACAAAACATTTTTATCATAAACATAACACAATATTAAATCATTAAATAAATTATTTTAATACATATCTTAAATTTAACATATTAAAAACTATTACACGAATTATCTTAAAATAAAAAAAGAAAGTTTAACACACAATTAAGTAACTTATCCAAAAATTTAAGTTAATTCAAGACACGTCTTGCATTATTTGTGTCGTGATATCGTTTTGTAAGTTTATCATATACGGAGTAATGCATCTATAATATGTGATTTTTTTTATTTCCCTCATTTTAGTTACTAGGTTTTTTCAGTATTGATGCTAGATATAAGACTGATAGTAATCCCACCTTATCGGTGACTGAATAAACCCCACCACATCAGTGTCAACTTAACTTTCTCTCTTTTAAACCAAACTCAGACTAAACGCTCGTAGTAAGAAGATCACACAAAAAATAATTAAAATAAAACACACACACAACTCTTCAAAAGATGCGGTTGAAATACCACTAGTCTAAACTAGTACGCTGAAAATTAAGTTTTTTTTCACTATTCTTATAAACAAAGTACCCCCATTAAATAAGAAAATAGAAGTAGAACTTTTTTTATTTTTTACAAAATATGTAATACGGAGTATTATCTATATACTCAATAGAAAAGTATTACGACGTCGTTGCACTGTTGCCTGCTACAGTGCACGCTACAGTGCCCGGCCCATTGGGCTCCCAGTTTGGGCCGGTCTAATTTTTTTTATTTTTTTATTTACAAATATGCAATACAAAAACAAAAAAAAATTACTCGGCACGAAATAAAATAAAAAATTACAAAAGTACTGATTTATTTAGATAAAAAAATATCCGCTACATGAGGCCCAACACATAAGGTCATATAAAAAAACTATTAAACATGAGACCGAAAAAATAAACCCGCACAAAATAATATAAAAAAAATTGCTCCGCACAACATAGGATTTTTTTTTTACAAAAGTACTATATATTTCGGATAAAAAAAAATACCGCGTCTATGAGGCCAATAAAACTAAAGTCTCATATAAAAAACCAAACTATTAAAACATGAGACCGAAAAAATAAGCCCGCACAAAATAAATAAAAAATAAAATAAAAATAACGCATGCAGCAACGTGCGTACTTAATAACTTTAAAATAAACGGCCCGAAAAAAAAACCTCCTACGCTAAGTAAAAAAAATTAGCCCCACCGCAACTCGCGGATTCTTATGCTTAAACACACCAATAAAAAATAACCCGGCCCGCAGCAACGCGCGGATAGTTTAGCTGTAAATAAAGCATTCATGATTTTCAAGACACATACACATCCAATTTTACATCTAATCTTTACGTGACTTTTTAGACTTTAAACTCAACATATATTTTTTTATCTCTCTCTCTCTCTCCTAAGACACCTCATCATCTTCTTCATATAATATTTACTACCTCGTAAAAATAAAAACATTAAAACATCACAACTTCCATTATCTTGTTCATTGAAAGTATATTTGATGCATCGGGGTGAAGTTTTTAAAGGGTGAAGAGGTGGTCAGATCTGCTCATCAAGTCTTACCGAGTCAGACTTCACAAGTCTTACCGTGTCTGAATCTAGCTGAAAAAACAAACAACCTTGAAGTCTGACCGTCTCTTACTGGTAAGATTTCAGAGCTTGGTCAGACTTTTTTTCAAAAAACAAACACACCCTTCCTTTTTTTACTCATTTAAAAATTCAAAATTTTTAATCTACCCTCTCATTTTTGTTATAAAACCCAACATAATTCTCTTATCTTTGTCGACAAAAACTAACACATACAAACACCTAAACACTACAACAACCAATGTTTTGAAAACCGGGTCTTTGATCGACCTGGTCGAGTCACCGGGTTACCGGTTCAACCGGTTGAACCGCCGGGTCAACCCGATCTTCCATAACAAAAAAATAAAAAATATTTGCAAAGATTAGAAAAAAATATATATATAAATCATGAAATATTTCATATATTAAGCATAAAAACTATTTATTAACAAATATAACATTTAAAAATAAAATTACGTCACAAAATTATATACAGATAACATACTTTATTTGAAAAAAACACGATAAAAACTGGAAAACCAGACGGGTCTTGTGAACCGGGTTGACAACGGTCACTCACAAAACCCGGCGGGTCAAAACGGGTTTCGAAATATGAAACCCGGTTTAATATGACCCGTTTTCTCGACTGGAACCAGTTCAACCGGTTGACCGGCCGGGTCGAACCGGGTTTCAAAACACTGACAACAACTCATAAAAGAAACGTTGCATGTTTGCAAGAGGTAACATGTTTTTACTTTGACTTACTTCTGTAGTTCTATTTAACTATTAACAATGTTTTGACTTTAATTTTTGTTTATTTGCTTTTAGTCGACGAATCAAGAAAGACGGGATATTGTTCTTATTATTGAAATGGGTGGTCTTGGAAAGGTAAATCGTCACATTCTTTTTAAATTTACATCATAGTTGTTTCGTTCATGTTGTCAAACTAATAAGGGTCAATGTCATAAAATACCTACGAAGTTTCAAAATTGTCCCGACTTCAACAACGAACTAAATTTCGTACTGTCTAGACCAACGAACTTGTTTATTATGTGACAATATGACCAATATGACCGGCTACATTTTCCATGTCATTTTTTTTTATTTTTTTTATTCCACATCACCCTCAACCATTTCTCCTCCATCACCACTTTTTAGGAAATTTTTTTTTAACTTTTTAGGAAATTTTTTAGGAAATTTTTTTTTTAACTTTTTAAATATTTTTTAGGAAACTTTTTAGGAAATTTTTTAGGAATTTTTTTTTTAAAACCGGTTACTTTTTAGGAAATTTTTTTTTTAACTTTTTAAATATTTTTTTTTTCCATTATTTCGAAAAAAGTAATTTTTTTTACAAAATTAAAAAAAATCGCACTTTTTTAGAACTTAATTTTGTAAACAAATTTACATTTTTTTGTACTTTTTAAATTTAAAAAATATTTTTTTTACATTATTATTCGTAAAAAATTTAATTTTTTTACAACTTTTTTTAAACAAAATTGTACTTTTTAAAATCTTAATTTAATTTTTTTTTTAAATAATCGAATTTTTTTTCTTACGGAATTATTTTTAAAGTTAAGAAAATTTTAAAAAATTAAAACATTTTTACCGTTTTCTTCCTTTTTTTTGTTTTTTTTTCTTTTCCTCGAAAAAGAAATAAGAAACATTTTTTTTAAAATTTTAAAAGTTAAAACAGTTTTTTAAAGTTAAGAAAAATCTAAAATATAAAAAAAAAACTAAACGTTTTCCTTTGAAAAAAAAATAAAAAAAATTCAAAATTTTTTTAACGATTTTATACAATTTTACGTTTTAAAAAGTACGAATTTGTTTTTAAAGTTTTGCAAAAAATTCTAAATTTTAGTTCAGTACCATATGGTACATTGAGAGATGATGAATAGTGTTATGCTCGTAGTGTTTAGCCTCGTTAAAAGTTGGAAAAATTCAGTTTACGTACCATATTGACACGAAATGCAAAGTTCGTGTATGATATGGGCAATAAATTTAGTACACGTACCATATGAGTACATTTAAAAGTTCGTTGGTCTAGGCATGACGAAAATTAGTTTGTTGGTCAAGTCGGGGCAATTTTGAAAGTTTATAGGTATTTTATGGCTTTATCTTAATTTAATTTATTTAATTTATAAAAAACGGTTTACAGAGTGGAATGGTAAACTTTTCCACACGTGTCAGTCAAAAATTTATGATATGGGAGTGATATTTTAGAACAAAGATTTGAAAGTTCGTTGGTGTCAGGTTGGGGGAAAATTTAGTTCATTGGTGAAGTCGGGACAATTTTGAAACTTCGTAGGTATTTTATGGTTACATGTTAAATATTGCACTTAAATTTATCTAGAGTAAATAAAATAAATTTAGATGATTTCCTTTAAGTACACTGTCTGAAAAATTCAAATTGTATTTGTTTTTTTTTTTTTCTTCTTATAAACCAAATCATTTTTGTTAATTAGAGAGAACGAGTTGGAATTTAACCCGCGCGTTGCGGCGGGGCAGCACGGTTTATGAAACTTTAAAGAAAGGCTATTATAAATTTTTATATATATTTTTTTATAAGAACGTGTATTGAACTTTAATAATGATTTTATAAAATCGTTACGCACAGTTTATAACGTATCATATTGGACTTGTTTTTTGCTCGTTATTTAAAGGCTTGTTATTTTTCATTAAAAATGGGCCTCATATTTGTCTACACTATTGATAAAAAAATTTGTTGTAAAAAAAATCGTAATTTGTGATATTGGAGGGTCAATTTTTTGTAATTTTTTTTGCTACTAATTTTTTTTCGATACAAAACAGTGTACCACTTTTTTAAATATTTTTTGTGTGAGTAACATGTGGATAATTAAGCAAAAAAGGGTATAAGCCCAACAAATAGTCATGATATATGGCCGGATATAGGCTGTTGGTCCAGAATGCACAAAAGAACAAAATTAAAACATGCTCCATAGTATATTGTAGAATGTGTGTGTTGAAAGTTTTTATATATTTTTTCTTTTTAAAAACGTATATTAAACTTCAACATTTTTTATAAAATCGTACTCACGTCTGGAACATATCAATATTAGGCTCATTTTATTCGTAATCCAGAGGCATTAAGTCGTAAATAATAAAAACTTGAGAGGCCTTTTTTGTAATTTTTTTTACTAATGTTTGAAATGAGCCAGGTGGCCTAAGTTTTTTTAAACTTCTGGGCTCTTTCTTACTAGGTCAATAAGCCCGCAACATGCCTTGAGCCTACAACATGCTCTTTGTAATATACGAGTTGGAATTTAACCCAGGCTTTCTCGCGTTGCGGTTGGGTGGCAACACGGTTTATAAAATATAAAAGAAAGGCTACCATATTTTTTTTTTATTTTTTTTATAAGAATGTGTATTGAACTTTAATATTTTTTATAAGATCGTACGCACGTTTAAAGCGTATTAATATTAGACTCGTTTTGGTCGTAATTTAAAGGGTTGCATTTTTTATTAAAAGTGCGCCATATGTTTGCTATATACTGATAAAGAAAACTTGTTGTTAAAATAAAAATCGTAATTAGTGAATTTTAAAGCCTTTTTTGTCCTTTTGTTGGTTTACTATTTTATCAATACAAAAAGTGGGTACAGTTTTGTAAATATTTTTTTTGTGAGTAACATGTGGATAATTAAGTAAACAAAAAGTATAAGCCCTAACAAATAGTCATGCTATATGACCAGATGTTGGTCAAGAATGCATAAAAGAACAAAATTAAAACACGCTCAGTAGAATGTGTGTGTTGGAAATTTTTATATATTTTTTCTTTTTAAAAATGTATATTAAACTTCAACATTTTTTATAAAATCGTACTCATGGATGGAACATATCAATACTGGTCTCATTTTATTCGTGGTCCAGAAGCATTTCTGTCGGTATAATTTTTATTTAAAAATTTTATGTAAAAAAGTTGCGAATAAAAGAAATTGAGGGGCTTTTTTTATGTTTTTTTTAAACATTTATGTAAAAAGGTCGTAAAACAGGTTAAAGTTGAAGGTCCAGTTTTGTAAATTTTTAATTTTTTAATTTTTGGCCAGATTTAGGGCCGGTATCTGTAGACTTGTAGCAGCACTGTAGCAAGCTACAGCTGCCACACCATTTTTTGATTTGGTATAAAGAGTTTATATAAAGCAAGCAGGATTACCAACTCCAAACAAGTGTAAAATGTATTATGATTCATGAACGGGTCCATTCATTCGTTCCCACGAGGATGGCATACTTACTAACTAACCTGGTTAGGGCTTTTATACACATATAACATTACTCATAGATATGCTATACAGCTACCAATACTTTTGGATCTAAATCAATTGTTTTTCAATTTGGATCATGATTTGTTTAAGGTTGTTGTTCTAAATCAATCGTTTTTCAATTTTTTCACCTTCCCAAACCCTAATTGATTTCCCAAGCCTTAATTTTTCATCGATTTTTGATCCTTTTTTTAATCTTTTCTTTTAAACCCTATTTTTAAAACCCTAATCTTTCTGTTCGAGATTTGCTTTTATAACTCCGCTGTTTGTTCTGATCTGCTATGGGGATGTATCGATCAAAGGAAGATGAGTTAGCTAAACTTTCTTCATCTATTTTTGTCACAAATTTTCCGGATAAGTTTTCTGCTAAGGAGCTATGGACGGTATGTAAACAATATGGAACTGTGGTTGATGCTTTTATTCCTGATAGGAGGTCCAAAGCTGGTAAAAGGTTTGGCTTTGTTCGCTTTATTAAGATCTTTGATGTTGATCGTTTGGTTAACAATCTTTGTACTATTTGGGTTGGGCGTTTTAAACTTCATGCTAATATTGCGAGATTTCAAAGACCTCATATTGCATAAAATAACTCGCAATCGTCACATAATAAGGGTTGATGTATGTGCTCCTAAGGATTTTTATAAGGAGAGTGGGGGAATAGTGAACTCTAAATCTTTATGCACATGCTCGTTTATGATGGACCTCTTCAGTTTTATAACTAAGGAGGATTTCCCGGCGATTGTGGCTTGATGAATAGTATGCTAATAAGACGGAATATTTCTTTAACTTTGTTGGGTAAAGTCAAGGACTATACTTATTTAACAAATTTGAACGTTGGTGTTAGTTATCTGAAGGTTTTTGTTAAGGTCAAACTCTAATATATGGAGGTTTTTGGGTGATGATTGTATTCACGTCAGAAGGTGCAAAAAAGACGTTTTAGGTCTTAGGGGGCGTTGGTTCATGGTTTGACTCAGTTACTTCAAGATCCATTCTTTTTCTTGGTTGATGTAAGAGTTAAGTTGGTTTGATATCGAGGGTATTCCATCACGTATGGTCCAAAAACTCATTCATTCTCGTAAATTACTTCTAAGTGGGGGGGAATTGCTAGATTTGTGGGGTAACAGGAATGATGATTACCTTATAGTAAAAGAGTTTGTATCAAATCGACCTTATTTGATGAACATTTATGAATCGTGTTTTAAAGTTTCAAATTTTTTTTTTTTTTATCCAAGGTAAAAACATTTTGGATAAAGGGCCTTGAAGAAGTTTTCTGGTTGGATGCCTGATTTTAAAGAAATCATTGATCAAGGATAGTAAGTCAATATGACGAGCTGAGTAAAAGAAGGTTCATTTGATAAAATGGAGGATTGCGTATTTCTTCCAATGTGGAACGGAGGGGAGTGATCTTGAAGAGGTGGCCGAAAACAAATCTTGAGAAAGAGAAAGCTTCTGTTGAGGTGAAAGAAGGTTGTAATAGTGTACATAAGGAAACTCGATCGGAAGACCCTTTCAATATCTATGATTTACTTGATAAGAAAAAGAGTGCCTACTGTGACATTCCCAATTCTGATGATACCTTGAAATATCCCCTGGGCTTTACTCCAGAAAACTGCATGGGTTGCTCAAAAAAATGCTTCAAAGTGCTTGGATATGGAGGCGTGATAACTTGTCATAAGGTTCATGACGTTGGAGCAGAAATCAGTAACGAAGATTAACTCACCCTTCTTAACAGCTATAAGAATGAATACGAAAAGATCTACATGTCAGGTCACTTTAAAAAATATGGACATTCCACGTTTTCTGGAGGTATAATCCTTCAATCATGGAGGAATTAATAAAATGTGGGATAAACAATGGGTGTAAAATGGAGGATGCATAAACCAAAAATTGGCGACATTCATTATTTCTCAAGGACTGCTGAAATGTGGGAAATCGATGTATATTTTTTGTCTTTTGAACATTCAAGGCCTTGCCCAAAAGGCTAAAAAAGATTGGGTCTGGGAGTTATGTGAAAAACACAAGGTGAATTTTGTGTTCTTACAAGAAACTAAAATGTAGGATATTGAGCTTTTCAATATCAAACTGTGTTGGGGTAACTTTGGATTTGAAT
Organism: Tanacetum coccineum; assembly: GCA_026074375.1. NCBI lineage: Eukaryota > Viridiplantae > Streptophyta > Magnoliopsida > Asterales > Asteraceae > Tanacetum > Tanacetum coccineum. The sequence goes on from BQNB010073567.1 coordinate 19,365, forward strand.
TTGTTCATAGTCCGTCCGTTGGAAATTCGGGAGGTATTATTTGTATTTGGGATCCTAGATTGTTTCGTAAGCTCAACTCAACGATCTCATATTACTTTGTGATTATTCAAGGGGAATGGGCGCCTAATAAGATAAGATGTTAATCATTATTTCTGTAGATGCTCCTCGAAGAGTACGTTATGAAATGAAGATGTTATGGGATACTAATTTTAGTTCTCAAAAGCTGAATTGCGATTTGTAATCATAATGGGTAGATTTTAATGAAGTGCGTACACAGATGAAAGGACACGGGGTATATTTTAATGCTCATGGTGCTGATGCTTTCAACTTGTTTATTTCATCTGCTGGATTGGAGGAGGTCCATCTAGACGGTTGCAAATTCACATGGTGTCATAAATCATGATCGAAGATGAGCAAACTCGACCGCTTCCTTATTTCTGAAGGTTTACTAAAATTTCATTTGGTCCTAACATTTCATCAATTATTGGACGTTATTTATCTCGATCATTGGCCTTTTTAATGTGTGTGTCCCATCATGATTATGGACTTCTCCGTTTGTTTTTTCTCCATTATTGGTTTGATTGGAAGGGTTCGATAACTTTCGTTGAAACAAACATGGAATGATGCTCAGGATGGACCGATATTCGAATATGTCTATATCAATGTTTATGAAAAAATGAAGTATCTCAAAGAGATGTTCGTATGTGGGTTAAAGCCAACAAAGAAAATCAAAAGTCATAAGCAATGCTTACATGAAGATCGTCCAAAATTGTATTTGCTAACTGACAAGGGGTTTGAGGGCAGCTCGACTCTTATTTATATCACTCGCAATGGAAGCCTTATATCAATTTCAGGGACTTTGTCAAAGTAGACACGATGGAGTTGGCTCAAAAAGCGAAGATCAACCATGCGTCGATAGAAGAGACGAAAATAAATTCAAAGTATTATCACGGGGTTCTAAATAAAAAACGAAACCAACTTGCAATTTGTGGTATCTTGGTGGAAGGTAGATGGATCGAATCTCCTATTCTAGTAAAAGATGAGTTTCTCTCTTATTTTGCTAGTCGTTTTAATAAGCCTCCTGATTATCGTCTTCATATCGATTTGGACTTCCCGAATAAATTGAGCCTCGAACAACAAATGGTTTTGGAAATTGAGGTTACTCGAGAGGAGATCAAGAAAGCGGTTTGGGATTGTGGGGTTGATAAATCGCCTGGACCTGATGGTTTTACATTTGGCTTCTATCGTCGATATTGGACTTTTCTGGAAAATGACGTGGTAGAGGCGGTGTTATACTTCTTCAATCATGGGCAATTTCCTAAAGGTAGCAACTCATCGTTTATCACTCTAATCCCAAAGACTCAAGAGGCTAAAATGATGAAAGATTTCAGACCTATCACTTTAATTGGAAGTTTATACAAGATTATTGCCAAGATTTTGGCAAACCGTTTGGTGGTTGTTTTGGAAGACTTAGTATCCGATGTTCAATCAGCTTTTGTGGCGAAACGGCAGATTCTAGATGGTCCATTCATTTTAAATGAGTTATTTCAATGGTGTAAGATGAAAAAGAAGCATACGATGATATTTAAGGTAGACTTCGAAAAGGCATATGATTCGGTCCGTTGGGATTACTTGGATGACGTTTTAAAAAGGTTCGGATTTGGTGAGAAGTGGTGTGGTTGGATCCAAAATTGCTTACTCTCTTCCAAAGGTTCGGTTATTGTGAATGGTAGTCCTACTAAGGAATTTCAGTTCCATAGAGGCCTAAAGCAAGGTGATCCTCTCTCGCCGTTCTTGTTTCTTTTGATCATGGAGAGTCTACATATCTCGATGCAAAGAGTGGTGGACGCAGGCTTATTTAGAGGTATTCAGGTTGGTTCTTCTCTTCAAGTTTCTCATCTTTTCTATGCGGATGACGCGGTTTTCATGGGTCATTGGAGCGAAGCTAATATTGATACTATTCTTCGTGTGTTGGACTGTTTTTATCACGCTTCGGGTTTACGGATAAACATGCTCAAAAGTAAACTCATGGGGATTTCGGTTTCTAGCGACAAGGTGGATCAGGCAGCAAAGAAAATTGGATGTGCAATTCTTCAAGTGCCTTTCTCGTATTTAGGTTCCAAAGTTGGCTGCCTTATGTCTCGGATTCAATCGTGGAGCGAGATTGTCAATAATATTTTAACTCGTTTATCTAAATGGAAGTTGAAGACCTTATCTATCGGGGGAAGGCTAACTCTTCTGAAATCTGTCCTAGGTTCGTTGCCAATATACCATATGTCCTTATTCAAAGTTCCAGCGAAGGTTCTTCTCAATATGGAATCCATTAGATGTCATTTCTTTAATGGTATCGAGCATAACGGAAAGAAGCCAATATGGGTTAAATGGAATAAAGTTTTGGCTTCTAAAGAAAAGGGAGGTCTTGGAGTTTCGAGTTTCTACGCTCTTAATAGAGCTCTTTTATTCAAATGGGTTTGGCGTTTCTGCACACAACAATCAGCTTTATGGACCAAAATTATTAAAGGGATACATGGAGAAGACGGAAAGATTGGTAAACATGTTCGAAGCCACCATCCGTCCTTATGGTTGGATATCGTCAAGGAGGTTCAACATATTCAGAGGCAGGGGACTGATTTGATGGGATTCATTCACAGAAAGATGGGCAACGGGGTAGACATTCGGTTCTGGGAGGACAAATGGAGGGGCGACAACACTTTCCAATCTGACTTTCCCAGAATGTATGCATTGGAGACTCAAAAAAATATTTCAGTGGCGTTGAAGTTATCTCATGATGATCTTCTGTGTTCGTTTCGTAGAGCTCCAAGAGCTGGAGCTGAAGAGCTTCAATATATTCAGCTCGTGAAGATTATGGAGGGAATTACTCTTTTCGATTCGAAGGATAGATGGAGATGGTCTTTAGAAGGTTGTGGCGAGTTTACAGTCGCTTCGGTTAGGAATCTCCTTGACGCAAACTCGTTACCAGTGGTCTCTTCCAAAACCCGTTGGATAAAAGCCGTGCCTATTAAAGTCAATATTCACGCTTGGAAAGTTAAGTTGGACATCTTACCTACTCGGTTGAACATCTCTAAAAGAGGCATGGATATTGAGTCGATTCTATGTCCTTTATGCGAAAAGAATGTGGAATCATCTAGCCATATTTTCTTTACTTGCCCTATATCTAGAGAGATATTTTGCAAGATTTTGCTTTGGTGGGAGATTGATGTCGTGATGGTTTTCTCTGATGATGAATGGTTAGAATGGTTGTTGAGTATCCGTCTTCATTCTAAACATAAAGAGTTGTTCAAAGGCGTTTGTTATGTCATGTGGTGGTACATTTTGAATTTTCGTAACAAAATCATTTTTGGTTCGGCTTGTCCTTCGAAGGCGCTTATATTTGAGGAGGTAGTCACCCGATCCTTCATTTGGTGTAAACATAGATGTAATAAGTCTTTTAGTTGGGTAGATTGGCTTAAAAACTCGCATCTTGTTACTTTGTAATTTCTAGCTTCTTGCTAGTCTTTTTGTTTCAATAAAATCTGCCGTTAAAAAAAACACACTATACACTATATTTGACTTTAAGTATAAAAGAAAGAGGAAATGAAATTAGTTAGGTTTTACTATTGTATAAACCTTAGCCTTACATGAAAGGGGCAATTGTGGTGTTCAGAAAATACTCAACATACAAGCTACTAAGTTAACAGTCGTAAGAATTATTAGAACTTTTCCAAATATCATATGTACAATAAAGAAAATAAATGACCAATAATACAACACATATATCCTAAGTTGGTAACGGGCGGGGACATCTTTGCGCCTAACAAACACAATGTCAAAGGTTTAATCTTTGAGTGCACCCATGGCCACGACCGCTGAATGGTATATCATATATGTCCCTCACATTACAGAACAATGATAACACAATAGTATATCATATATGTCCCACAAACCAAAATATATTTCTACCGATTAAGTAAAACTAATTAAACTAACCTCTAGCTCTTATATATCTTGATACCTTGTATTGAGACAACGTTATATGAAATATGATCATGCACAAGATCTAGAATGATTAACATTTCCTTTTTCAAGATTAATACAAAAATAACAAATGGGTCATATTATGTACTTAACCAGACTTATTTAGATGCTAATAACACTATATTTGACTTTAAATGTAAAACAAAGAGGAAATGAAATTAGTCAAGTTTTACTCTTGTATAAACCTTAGCTTTACATGAAAAGGCAATTGTGGTGTTGAGAAAATACTCAACATAAAGCTACTAAGTTAACACTCAAGTAAGAATTATTAAAACTTTTTTGAATATCACATGTACAATAAAAAAAATATACATGACCAATACAACACATATATCCTAAGATGGTAACGGGCGTGGCCATCTTTGCGCCTAACAAACACAATGTCAAAGGTTCAATCTTTGAAGCACCCATGGCCACAACTGCTGAATGATATCATATATGCCCCTCACATTACGAAAAAGGTAGGTCGGGTTAAACTTTCTTGCACCTGACATATATATATATATTCCAAGTTTGTAAATGCCAGAATTTTGAACTAGTCACAAACCAAAGTGCCTAATCACAAAACACAATAGTTAGAAAATCCATCACAACAAAATAGAGTCAACTATAGATGATAACGCAATCCTTAAAAGCATTGAAAAAATCCCAATAATTGAGGGATGAATATTTAGCTAATCGATATAAAAACTAAAGCAACAAGATACAAAAACAGAAAAACGAGTCTCTGAAACTAAACTAACACTACAACAAAATGAAGACTTTGGGTCGACTAAATCGACCCTAAAAAACAAAAGAAAGCGACCCTAGGGACTAAGGGTCGACATAGTCGACCCAAAAATGGCGTTCCAAAAATTACGACCCAAAAAATTATGGGTCGACACATTCCTTTGAAACTTGGGTCGACATAAGGGTCCCACCACTTTTCAGTGGTACTCTTTGACTCAATTTTGGGTCGACAAACTTTAAAAGCTTTGGGTCGACAATGTCGACCCTTAGCGTTTCTTTTTAATAAATGTTTTAAATAAATAATATATGAATTTATTTATTTACCGAATATATAATACATCTAAAATCCACGTGGGTAATCCACTAATTTTGGGTCGACTAACACTTTGAGTTTTGGGTCGACTTTGTCGACCCAAAGATTTATAAATATTTATGCAGTTTGTTTCCAGGTATCCACGTAGATATTCCACCCTAATATGAACCTGGCATAAAAAAAAATATTGGCAGCTGCAGTTTTTCCAGATTTTTTCCGGAAATTTTTCCGGAAAAAAATCTACGTTTCATCAAATCCAGAATTCGCCAAATCCACCGTACGATACAATAACAAATCATTAAACGTTACAATACCACAAATCCACGATACGATAAATTACTATTCAAGAAATCCACGATACGATAACAAGTCTAAAAGTTTCACAAGTGTTACAAATTCACGATACAAACATAACAAGTCTAAAAGTAATAAGTCTAACAAATCCATGATACAAACATGACAAAACCACAAAACGCCTAATCCGACTCCTCCGACTCATCCTGCACCTCCTCATTATCCCCCTCCTCGTCCTCCGAATAGTCACCCCCCGATTGTTGCTCGTCACCACTTGTTTGTTGCTCGTCCTCCTCCACGTCATTGTCTTCACCCGCCTTATCTCGAGCCAATTCGTCAACGCTCCGCGTATCGTTATTATGGGGATTGGTTATGAAGCGGGGAAGTTCGGGTTGACTGTTAGAAGTAGAGGCTAGGTTGGAGTTCATAATGGGACGATAACAATTGTTAAAGTTATTATTGGTGACGGGACTGAAAGGAAATTGGCCGACATAGGGAGGTTGGAGTGGTTGGATATAAGGGAAGGGAAGGTTGAGTAAGTGAGCCCATTCAGGGCTGAGTTGGGGCATAGTTGGGCGTGCAAAAGCAGGAGGCATAAATGGACACTAGAGGCAAGGATAAGTGTACTAGAGGGACAACTAGAGATGGAAAGGCATCCCGAGAACCACACACTTGAGTCAGCTGGAATACTTCACGAGATCTACCAAGGGATGAGAAACCTTAATATGGAGTAGTTTTTCATTAAGATAAATCATTTTAGCATTTGGAATGTAGGAAAACTTAATATGCTTTAATGTTTGAGTGTTTATCGATTTCTAATGTAATTTGATATTATAATAATAAACGTTAATCGAGTAGGAATCATTCCGTGTATTTTGATTATTTATTGTGGTTAAACTATATTTAGTTCAGTTAATTTTGAAGTAAATTTATCAAATTAGCAAACTAATAAATGATAAAATAAATAAATAAAAGAGTAATGTGCAAAAAAACATCCCTGTGTTATTTTTTTAGGACACTATACATCCCTGTGTTACATTATTATTTGAAAAAAAAAATTAATTTTTTTTACAAAATCTTAAAAAAAAAATTCGCACTTTAGAAAAATCTTAATTTTTACGAAAAATTTTACGAACCAATCTTAATTTTATGAACCAATCTTAATTTTTACGAAAAGTTTTACAAACCAATCTTAATTTTACGAAAAAAATTTAAAATTTTTTTTAAAATTTTTACGAACAAATCTTAATTTTACGAACCAATCTTAATTTTTACAAAAAATTTTGTACTTAGGGTTGACATTGTCGACCTTAAGAGTCGACCCAAAGTTATTTATTGTATTTATAAATTTGTTTAATATTTATATATAAAATCTAAATACATTTAAATGCCAAAAAAAATATAAAATTATACTTATTGGGTAGGGTCGACAATGTCGACCCTAAGTACTAAGAAAATGTCGTCCCTAAGTTTCCCCCCAAAATTTCTAAAGTTTCCCCAATCCCGCCATAATTTATATATATAATTTAGAAATATTTTAAATATATAAAGTTATTTTTAAATGGTAGGGTCGACAATGTCGACCCTAAGTGTCGACCCTAAGTGTCGACCCTAAGGTATTTTATATATTTAAGTTATTTTTTTAATGCTAGGGTCGACAATGTCGACCCTAAATGTCGTCCCTAAGGCGCTTTTTTGACTTTGCATTTTTTGTTGAAAAAAGCGGGTCCCACGTGTGGTTTAGGGTCGACTATGTCGACCCTAATATTTGGCCGTCTCTAAACAACCCTTTTGTTGTAGTGTCAAAAAGCTCTAAATTTATAAACAAGATTTATTGAACCAAATTGAATACAAATACATTCGGACAAATACCCTTTTTTGGGTAAAGGGTTTCCCGGTAAATAGTATTACACCAAAAAAACGTTTAAATACAAAATGTGTAGGTGAGTCCTACAACCCGCCCGTTACATGGGCACAACAAGAACGCACCACAGTGCAAATACCAAAAATAAAAATAAAAATGACACACCATTTTTATGACAACCAAAGAAAGAAGTAAGAAACAACATACTAACTCTAAGTCATCAAGATGGCAACATAAGCTCCTGTAAACTACTCGAAATAGCTAACACAAAATATGTGTTAACAGTTAAGCAATGAGAAAGCATTGTCCTTGCAGTTTAATTCAGCAGCATCTTCCAAATAGCATTCACGACTAACATCCACTTGATTTGAATCAAGAGGCATCACATCAAGACCAGCAAATCAGCAAATCAGGTATGGTGTCCCCTAAAAAATAAACGAACCAAACTCACTAGTGGACATATCCGACTTCTTCAAAACAACTGAGCCAGGACCCATGAATAACATCCTCGTTGTTGCAAATTCTTCCATGAGTCGTGCACATCATAGAAGCATATATCCACGAGCCCGTCTTCATAACCCACAGCTAATGACAACTAACAGCAGCACCTAATCCCAAGAAGGATAAACTGCAAAACCACGCATGATTTAATGATGATACTTGAAAGCAGGTCACCATCACCAGAACCAACAGCACAAAGATCAAACCCTGGGGATTAAACAATCAAAACCCTAGTTGTATAAGATCAAAACCCTAAATAATTAGGGTTTTGAGTCATAAACAGCCTCCACTCGATCAAACAACCCTTCAAATCTCCTGGCAATATAGAATAACGAATAAAGGCTTCAAAGAAAGCGATACACCATCGCAATAACCATACGAGCAGATCCAAAAACGTGCAGCAATACACAACCCATACACAACAAACCCAAATCTGATTATAAGCAACGAAACCCTAAAATAATATATTACCACAAGAACAATAGAAGAAAGGGAATAATTGCAGTAATAACACATCAACAAAGACGAACCCTAATAATAAAATATTAGGGTTACCACCCTGCAACCCAACGAAACCCTAAATGAATAAATCCTTAACCTCGACTCCCATAAAGAGTGATTATAGCAGCGAAATAACAAGGGTTTATTAGAAGGAAATAACAAGGGTTTTAAATTGATATCGATTCAATAAGATGAATCAATAAGATATAACGAATCCCTAATCATAGCGATTGAGGGTTTCAGACTATCAAGAAAAACGACCATACCCCACCAAAAACACAATGAATATACGACTTTAATTGTTAATAACCCAAAAATAAATCATACAATGATCAATCTATGGATTAAGAACAAGAAAATCGAATTTTTAAGTGATAGAGATGGTTATTTGGTGGCGGCCAGAATTAGGGTTTTCTCTCCACTAGGGAGAGAAAACTTCGGACAAATACCCTTGTCATTCATAGCAAGATGATGGCAAGTCCAAATCGTTCAAAGGAATTTGTTTGTGAAACTGAAGCAAGGTAATTATGATTGTGACAAGTCAAATTACCACAAATGTGTTGGTGTTGCTGATTCCTTGTTCCCATCTCAGTTGTTTGTTGTCAATATCACAGCGATTTACTAACACAGAAACATTTAAACCCTAACCCTAAAAACAATTGAAAAACCTAAAAATAAACTATCCATAAACCGGTACGTAACAAACCCTAAGATCGGTTACAGACACGATGGAATCAAGAAGAATGTTTAGGAGATAACAAACGATTATAGGATTACAACGGTGGTAATTTTTTGTTGAGGTCGCTGCAATGTTTTTATCAAACATTGCATCTGTTGAATAAACAAAGGGTATTAACCACAACCTAGTAATTGGGTCATCTAAGTCTAACGACCTCTCAAGGATGATCTATACAAAATTGTCGAAAAGTCGAGCTAATAAATCCATCTCTCAAGATATTTTTTTAGAGACATTTTAGAGAAGATCCATCCATGTTAAGAGTTTATGCATGGTTTTTACTCTTAGTTTAATAAAAGTGTTTTATGCTCAAAAGGTAATGAAAGAATAGAAGGAATTCTTGTACAAGTATTTGAATATTTGTTAGCAGCATACGTATACACGGTTCCGTGGTCTGGTTAAAGTTACTGCAGGTCTCTAAAAGTATAAAAACCAAAACTGAGCATTGATGATGGATCTTTCGGTTTTGATTTCATGGGTTTTCTGTCTTCCCACCTTTATGATTGAGTGGGTCTGCTCGCTTTCTCCAATTTTTGAACATCTGTGTACTACTACTTATTGCTTCAAGGCCAGCGTCATATATAAAACAATTTCGCACACATCGTTATGAGCAAAGCATGGTACGTTGGTTTTTTGGCAAACCCCTTCCCAAAATACAATGAAAATGATGTTTGTAGCATCCCTTATCAACACTGCACATGATGGCGATAAGCCGATTGAATTTACTGAGTTTTAAGGTTTTTAAGACACCAACAAGTACCGAAAGTGTTTTTCGAGTAAGAAATGTGATAGTGGTATTGTTGTACTCATAGGGTAGGTGCAAAGTCTCGATTCTAAACAGCTACCATAACCCTTCGAGAAGGTGACGGATACATTATCAATATAGAGACTCTATAATCCTGGCATGACTTGTGACCCCTATAAATTGTTACTAACCAAAAGATCCTTGAACTATTGCAACACATTAGTGAGTTTTTTGGGTAAAGGATTTCCCCGGTAAATTTAATACTCCAAAAAACGATTCATTACAAAGATGTGGGTGAATCCCACATCTCAACGCGTTACATAGGCGTAAGCTAATATAACAAGTACAACTACTCCAAAGGAAAATACAACTATAACTAGATTATAATTGACTAAAAAACATCAAAATTAATCTATTTCTTCTTCCGACAGCAAACTATGATATCTAAATCATCACAAATAGCCCGAAGATTTTCAGACATATCATGACTTTCACAAAGATCATCATCATAAAATTCATAATCATCATCCTGTTTTGTTGTCCTTCATTGTTCCAACAAGCTATTAGTACCATAACCGCTATCAGCGCCACGTTTTAAACCTGTTGATGTCATAAAAACTGCATGATCATTGACTACATCTTCCACTTCACTATCACTATCCACATTTACCGTAGATACAACCTTATGTAGCGGCTTCCCGTCGTCATCCACAAGAGTAAGTTTCGCATCAATGACTTTTCTTTCTATTTTATCAATTCTTTCAGCTATAGGAGCAGTACAATACTACTAGATGCCACGTTAAAGAATCCGTGCTCAGACGAAAACACGTCAGAATTAGGCCCCTCCCAGCCGACTTTGAATGCCCCCATTTGTACCCAAGTCATCATCATTTTTTACCGAATTAATCACATCAAATGGGTTGGAATTACTAACCTCTTTGCTAGCTACCGCAGCTTCCTTCTTTTTATCACTAGAGGAGACAAGTCTATAAACTTGTTTAACTGGTTTAAAAACCACCTTTGGACCAAGAACACCTCTAGCAGCTTGTCTAGGATTCTTCAAGTTCTTCTCCACATCCGAGACGATATTCTTGGGACGCTCATCCAGAACGTGTGACCAAATACCTTGCAACTCGAACACTTAGGAGGTTTTCACTCATACTCAACATGAAACATAACCCAAACTGAAACATTACCGACATCTTCTTTTAATAGGTGCACATTCGGATTCCACATTTTCAGAATAAATGGGTTATTGCGAATGAACCAAGGACCATTCTCTAGCATATCTTGAAAATGACATCTTTGTGAAATAGAGAAAGCTCCCCCATCTCAAACTGAGGTTTTCTCACCCGCTCATCAATGTCATCTTAAGAGTACACTTGAAGAAAAATAACTCGTTACACGAGTTCAACATTGATTTAAGAAGTCTATATTTACTCCAGTGTTCTTGACATAATTTGCAAACAACAGGGTACACCATCCGTTTTTCCAAGAACAAACCATAAACTATATTAGCAAAACGTTCGCTAATAGCTCAAACAGACTCCACCGAAATAGCTCCCCTCCGGTGCAAGTAAAGTGCAAAAATTCACACTTTTCCTACTCAGTTCACTTGTTACCAACTTGGCAAACGATATAAGACTCTTAGTTTTCTCAATCAAATCAGGCTCTTTAGTCACATCATTAACCGAACCTGGAACAGAAGAAGGTTCCATAGGCACGACATTAATATACGAGAGTGGCCTTGTATTATCAACCGTGGGTATACCAGTTTGAATATCACTCGAGCCCTTTGTACCCTGACCAACAGAATCGCTAGCAGTAAAACCTCCCACACTCTGATCAATTAGTGAATTCTTATTAGTTCAAGAATTAGTACACTGATGGGATTGTGAATTATGATTAACACCACTGCCCGAGTTAACCACATTAGTCGTAACACCATTCACACGATTATATCCTTAGATGAACCAGCAACAGCCGTACCTTGCTTCTCGTTAACACCTCTCCCTCTCCATCCCGAACCCAAGAACCTCTCTCCATACTCAATACACACAAACCAATCAAAGATCAACCTGCGATACATCAGATACTTCCACAATACCGAAATACCAACCCACCAACCATACAATAAGAAACCAATGTCTAATATCTAAAAACAAACAAACCAGAAAGCACAATGATATCAGAACACGATGAACAATACCCTAATACTAGGGTTTGTAAATCGTTCACAGCAGCACAACAAAACAACGAGATACAGGAAAGAGAAAACGATCAGAAACAAACCCTAAATCATTAAGGGATCCCAGTAAGAACAGATCAAAGAGGAACAAACCCTAAATCGTTAATAATATAAAACCTAAATCAGACTGAGAGAACCCTAATTAGATCTATAAAAACGAAACGTGCCTATGAATTAAGAGAGTTAACACATAGGTATGATCGTTCAAACAGAGATCACCAAATCGTTTAGGATAAGAGCAGTGTTATGCGATTAGGGTTTTTCTTTTTTCTCCACAGTCGCCAGAGAGGGAGGGAAGTGAGTTATTTATGTTACGGTGAACAGAAACAACACTTTGAAAAAACTACTTCAAACAACCAATGTGTAACAATGGTTTAGACCGTCCTGAATTATTCTAGGATACATAATGCCAAACAATTTAAGAATAAGGATTTATATCTAAAATGAGGTTATAAATTAGGATGGCTGTAAATGATGAACATAACAATAATCCTAAAAATATAGTTTGCTTTCAAATAAAATAATTATCTTCTCTTTTTTGAAACTTTTCGTAGTTTAAATGTCCAGGATCGAAATTCACTGGTGCTAAGATGGTCACCTTTTAGTTACGACCAAATGGAAACTTGTCGACCATCTAAAAAGTTATGTTCCGACTATATAGGAAATGTTCTATACATGTCCCTTGGTAGTGAAAGAATGCCAGATGTGCAAAAGCAACACTGCATATGAAGTTAGAATTATTTA
>BQNB010073568.1:0-32073 GCA_026074375.1 Tanacetum coccineum
CCAATTGTTTTTATATTGCCTTTTGCGTCAGTGTGGATACATTGTTTATTTATAATCTTAAAAAATGCACATTACTTTTTTTTTGGCAATTTGACAAAGTTATGCTTGTAATAATGTTTCACTGCTCTTTTTTTCTTCCTTATCTTTATATGTTGCTCTTTTCAAAACTTCTTATATATTACTCCCTCCGTCTCATTTTTATTGTCCACGTTTTCTTTTTGGGATGTCCCAATTTAATTGTCCACTACTAAATATAGATAGGGAAGTTTGATCAAGTTTATTATATTACCCTTCATTGAAATTATTATTATAAACTTTAAAGAAGAGTTTAATTAATTAGTTAAGGGTAAAACTGTCATTCTGTCAAAAAGTAAGAAAGAGAAAGCAGTAATAAATGCATTTTTCTTAAACTGTGTGTTTTTTGTCGGGGGACAATAATTTTGGGACGAAGGGAGTATATGAAAGAAGATTTGTTCACAAATGTGTGCTATTTGCTTGCAGGTATAACTTCAAGTTGATGAATGATAAATGGTGAATTACGATTGATGACACTTTTTGTATATCCGTTCACAATCTTTTTTTCGTTTTGGAACATCTTGAATTTTAGATCCATATGTTGTCAACATTAATCGATCGATTATATCGATTAACCTCATGATCTAATTGATTAACCATAATCAAACGATTTAATTGATCCTTGTATCGATTATGCATAAAGATCTGAAATGTATGATCCTTTGATTATTATTAGAATATGATATTAATTATAATATGGATTGTACTTACATGTTTTTATTATTCGGCTATTCCGACGATTCCTTCGAAAGAAGCGATTAGATCCAAATGGTTTGTGGTTAGTATTTTCCCCCCCAGAGCCCCCTTTTTTTTTTCTTTTTTTATTTTTATTTTTTTGTTATTTTTTTTTTCGTTTTAATAAATCCAAATCCTTACCTTTTAATCATTTCCTTTTCGCGGCGCCGTCACACATGCTATAAGTTTTATTTTTCCTTTTCCTTTTATTCTACCCTTGATCTGATCACTCCGATCTTCTCCACATCTCTTTTCTGATCTCACACATCTCCTCACTCTTTCGCTCCTCAATACCCAAAGATCCGAAGGGGGGGACATTATCTACACTGATTTTCCAGGTGTCTGAGACTTGTATGTTTTTCATCCTTTTGATAATATGCTTATTCGCAGATCCAAAATAGGAGACGATTGAACAATGAGGTTATCGATAAAGAATCGTGGGGCTAACAGAACTAAAAAGAGGGTACGATTTATAGTCAAGGTCATTCATATCGAATAGCAGACACATCAAACCCGCTCATACTAAAAACGCATTCCCAATGGGGGGCGACCCTCAACAAGCACGACTGTGATCGATAAATGCAGATCCTCCCAACTTTGCTTAAGAACATCACTCACAACGATCCCACTCACTCACCTCTAACAACGACCACTAACCTCGTATACGACTCAGCACCTCAAACACCGCCACACCCACACCACCCCCGATCTCGGACCAACACCCAGTCATCTCACCACTACTCACTCACCTCAAAACGACCCAACTCACCCTAGATCTCAACCACCGATCTCTCAAATCACCAGTTCTCATACCGGCGCACACCACCTGTCGGGCTCACACACACGAATGCTTATCCTCAGTCACCAGCAGCTCTGATACACACTCGAGCACTCCAACTCTCTTAGCCGAGGACCCCTACTCCCAACTAAACCGCAACTCTCCTCTACTCGCCAATTCTATTGTCTTTGATGTGACACTTCAATAACTGTATTTTTTCCTAGTTCTTCTTTTCCTCCGATTAATACAAAAAAATAAACCTCTATTCTAAAAACCCTCTCTAGCTGGATCTTGTGGAATATCTGACAAAAAAACGTATTGGTGTGTGGTGGTGGATTGTATATCCCAACCGTCGTTCAAAAAGGTAGGTAAACGTTATGCTTTTGGTTTCGATATCATCAAGGTTACTAATGTTGAAACTTGGAATTGGTTTAGTTTAAGTAAAATTGTCGTTTGAAACACTTTAACCCTTGTTAGTTGTCTCACCACCAATTAACTATACCAGTAAGCCAAGTATAGATCCTAATGGGGACTCGCAGATCCAAAAAAGACGATTGGACTGAGGTTACGAGAAAGAATCGTAGCTACAGAACTAAAGAGGACGATTTAGTCAAGGTTCATTCGAATGCTGATCTCACCCGCACCATCTCCAAATCCATTTTTGTGACAAACTTCCCGGATAATACAACCTCTGCTGATCTTTGGAATATATGTCAAACGTATGGTGTGGTGGTGGATGTGTACATTCCCAACCGTCGTTCAAATGTTGGTAAACGTTTTGCTTTTGTTCGATTCATCAAGGTTACTAATGTTGAAAGACTTGTCGGCAATTTATGCACTTTATGGATTGGTAGAATGCACTTACATGCAAATGTCGTTCGGTTTGAACGTACTCCTTTTCAGCAGTCTCAACCTCCCCCTCCAACAAGACCTGGTAAGATTGCCCCCTCGTTTGTTTCGGCTGTAAAAGGTATCTTGCCAACACCCGTGCTGAGCCCTCCAGCAATGGTTTTAGACGATTCATGTATGGTGACCACGGACCTCAGAAATTATGTTATGGGAGAGGTTAAACTATTTTCCTCGGTTAATAACCTTCGTGTTATTTTATCAGCAGAAGGTTTTTCTATCCAGAAGGTTGTTTATCTAGGCGGACTGTGGGTTATGTTTGAACTACCATCTGCTAATTCTAAGTCTAAGTTCTTGGCCCATGTGGGAGTCGGGTCTTGGTTTAAGAGTTTGTCCAATCCCCAACCAGATTTTTCTCCTCGGGATAGAATTATTTGGGTCGATGTTGAAGGTGTCCCTATGCACGCATGGTCTAGTAACACGTTTCATAAGATTGGTTCCATGTGGGGTGAAGTTTTGGAACTTGGCGACTGCAAGGATGAATGCTTCGCGCGTAAAAGGTTATGCATTAAAACCAATCGTGATGACAATATTTTGGAGAAATTTAAGATTATCGTTAAGGGGAAGTCATTTGTGGTTCGTGCTAAAGAATTGTTTGTGTGGTCGCCATCTTTTGTTGAGGTTACCGAGGCAGATGATATCCATGAAGAGGGCGAGTTTATTCAGATTGGGGAAGAGGGTTTAGAGAAACCTATCCATCAGACGAATGTAGAGGAAGAGAGTGATATTGAAGCGGTCTCTGAAACATTTTTTGGTGATCAAGCAGACGATCTGAATGAGGTTGTTGATTCAGCCCAGCAATCTATTCCTAAAGAAAATTCGTATGATCCCTTCAATATTTATGATATTCTAAACAAGGAGAATAAGGATGTCAATGCAGCTGCTACTAATTCGAGCATTCCATTCCCTCCAGGCTTCACACCTGACAAGCCCGATACTGATGTAGATGAACTAGTTGCACAGAAGGATCAGTTCCAACCAGATGTTAAATCAGTAGGAAGCAGCTCACATACTGTGGAGAGTGCAAACAATGTTGATGATCAATTTTCTACTGGGAGTATAGAAAACATACAGAAAAAGAAAGAAAGTGGTTCTATCTTGGAGATTTTGGAAGAGATGATATCGGTAGGTCAAACCATGGGTTTCTCGATGGAAGGTAGTATTAAAGATATAGAGAGGGTCATTGATCTTAAAGGAGCAGACGACCACGTCCGATGAATTGTTTATCTTTAAATATTCAAGGGCTTGGTTCCAAGGCCAAGAAAGATAGTTATGTAACAAAAATAAAGTTTCTTTTCTTTCTATTCAGGAGACAAAGGCTGAAAAAGTCTCGGACATGGAGATCAAGAGCCTTTGGGGTAATACTAATTTCGATGCTATTGTTAGTCAATCTCTCGGTAATTCGGGGGGTCTTTTATGCGTTTGGGATCCTAACTCATTTCAAAAAGATAACCATATCATTTCGGATAACTTTATTGCTTTGTTTGGTAAATGGAGAGCTAACCAAACTAGGATGTTAATAGTGTCCGTTTATGCTCCTCAAGCGGTTTCTCTTAAACGTACACTTTGGTCATATTTATCTTCTCTTATAAATCGTTGGAATGGAGAGTGCATTGTCTTGGGAGATTTTAATGAAGTCAGGCGTAAGGAAGAACGATGGGGGTCTATTTTCAATGTGTATGGAGCGAGGGATTTTAATCATTTCATTACGTCGGCTGGGCTTGTTGAAGTTCAATTGGAAGGGTATAGCTATACCTGGGCGCACCCCTCGGCATCTAAAATGAGTAAGTTAGACCGTTTCTTAGTTTCTGATGGGTTTCTTTCTTTGTTCCCTCATACTTCAGCAGTGTGCCTTGATAGGCATCTCTCGGATCATCGGCCGATCCTTCTCCGGGAGTTTAACACAGATTATGGGGCTACCCCGTTTCGTTTGTTTCACTCATGGTTTGATTTTCAAGGCTTTGATGATATGATTACTCAGACTTGGAATTCTATTAATCTCAATGATAGTAATGCTATGGTTCGCTTCAAAAAGAAACTTCAGGCTCTCAAAAAAGTGATTCGATTGTGGATTGGGAATTATAAACGGAATCAGATGAATCGTACGACAGAGATTAAAATTAAGTTGAAAGATATTGACAAATTATTAGATCAACTTGGTGCTAATGATGATCTTCTTTCTGTTCGCTCAGAGCTCCTAAAACAATATCATGATATCCACTCCGTGGAAACGCGTGAGTCTATCCAAAAGGCGAAAATTAAAATGGGCGGTAGATGGGGATGAAAAACCTCCAAGTTTTTTCTGCTTGATTAACAGAATATAGCCAATTAGCGGTTAAAGGTGTCATGATTGATGGCGAATGGGTTGATAGGGCTGTTTGGGATTGTGGTGAAAATAAATCTCCTGGGCCGGACGATTTTACCTTTGAATTCTTTCGCAAATTCTGGAATATCGTTGGTCCTGATCTTTGCTTAGCTGTGGAGTGGTTCTTTCATCACGCCTCTTTTCCTGTTGGATGTAATTCTTCTTTTATTGCCCTCATCCCGAAAACATTGAATCCAAAATCAGTTGGTGAGTACAGGCCTATTAGCTTGATTGGGAGTATCTATAAAATTGTTACGAAGATTCTTGCCAATCGTCTTTCTACGGTCATCGCCGATATTATTTCGAACGTTCAAACAGCGTTTCTTCCTAACCGTCAAATTTTGGATGGCCCTTTTATCATTAACGGCTCCTTGCTCGATGCCATCATAAAAAACCTAGTGTTTTCTATGGTTTTTAGATCGACTTTGCTAAAGCGTATGATTCTATCGGTGGTTACTTGGGTGGTTGTTCTTAAATCGTTTGGTTCGGTGTTTTGTGGTGTTCGTGGATTCGAGGTATCTTAAATTCTAGTATGGCTTCCATTCTTGTTAATGGGAGTCCTACTAAGAGTTTCAGTTATATAGGGCTGAAACATAGGGGATCCGTTGGCTCCTTATTTATTTTTATTATTATCATGGAGTCTTTTAAAACTTATCTTTTCTCGTCCCCCCCGCCCCCTTTTTTTTTTCTGTTATGAAGCAGGCATTTTTACAGGTATTAAGATTGACTCTTCAACGACTCTTTCCCATTTGTTTTATGCGGATGATGCAGTTTTTATCGGAGAATGGTCTCGTGGTAATTTGACTGGTATCATGCCACACTTTCGTTGTTTCTCTTTATTATCGGCCTCTCCATTAATCTGAAGAAAAGCCAACTCCTTGGTGTTGGTATACCGGAATCTCAGGTTTTAGAGGCTGCTACATTGATTGGTTGTTCGGTTCTTCATACGCCGTTTAAATACTTGGGTATCATGGTAGGCGAAAACATGTCTTCGATTAGGGCATGGGACGAAACCGTTAATAAGCTCAAGATGAGTCTATCTTCTTGGAAGCTCAAAACTCTTTCTATTGGAGGTCGTCTTACTCTTCTCAAGTCGGTTCTCGGATCCACCCCTATTTATAATATGTCTCTCTTTAAGGTCCCTAAGGCGGTTCTCAAATCCATGGAATCTATTCGGCGGAATTTTTTCAATGGTATTCGTGATGGAGAGAATCAAGATTGCTTGGGTTAGCTGGTCTAAGGTTTTGCGTCCAAAAGTTGTAATGGAGGTCTTGGAGTCTCCAGGTTTTATGCTCTAAATAGAGGCTTCTTTTTTAAGTGGATTGGCGCTTTCAGTCTCGCGGATCAACGTTGTGGGCCCAGGTCATTCATGTTTACACGGCTCCAAACAAGTACTTTTATTGCCTCCTATTCTTCGCTGTGGAGTTCTATTATTAGTAGAATGTACCACCCTTTAATTCTCAAGGTTTGGACCTAATCTCGACATTGTAAATTAGAGTTGTAAACGTATGCTACAAGTTTCTGGCATGATCAATTGGTTAGGTGATTCTTGTCTCGGTTAAGCTATCCTCGTCTATTTGCTCTCGAAATAATAAAGGTGTGTTCAGGTGCGCCTAAGATGAGCGCTCTTTTGTTTCGTCTCTCCGTCGTGACGTAGAGGTGGGGAGAATTCTGCACAGCTTTCTGATTTGCTGTCTTCTCCGATACAGTTGGTGCTTTTAACATGGGTGGGGCGGATCGTCGGTTATGAGGACCTTAAGGGTGACGGGTGTTTTCGTGTAAAAGATGTTCGTAGCGTTGCTTGACGAATATGCTCTTGCCTAAATTGATGTTCCGTCTAGATGGGTCAAAGCAGATCCCCTCAAGGTTTAATGTGGTTTGGCGTGGAAGATCTCTTTGGATCGTCTTCCTACCGGGTTAATTTGCATCGGAGTGGGATGTTTCAAGGTTTCCCTATTTTCATGTCATATTTGTTGTTGAGGCCTCGAGAATCTCGATCATTTGCTGTTTTGTTGCGACTTGGCAAAAGATATTGCTCGGTCTATTTGTAATTGGTGGGGCTTGGTTTGGAACCCTGTTAATTCGTATCGATCTTGGTTATCTTGGTTTAATTTGGTTCAGCTTCAATCAAGTTCAAAACAGGTGCTGGAATGAGTGTTTTACACTTCCTGGTGGAGTATCTGGTCATATAGAAACCATCTCCTCTTCTCTGATTCAAATCTTCGAAAAGATGGTATTTTTGAAGACATAGTTAGGCGTTCTTTTTCTTGGTATATTGCTAGGGGTAAAAACTCTATTAGTTGGGATAGTTGGATTCAACACCCTTTTTTAATTTCTTTGTAATTCTAGCTCCTTGCTAGTTTTCTTTTAATAAAGTTGTCGTTCAAAAAAAAAGAAACTTTCATTGTTAGATAAACTGGTAATCAACTTTTTTTTATTGTTAGATACACATTAAAACATTTTAAGAATTCCCTTCACTTTATCTATTTGTGATTCTATGTTTTAGATTATTGTATAACATAATTTGGTATTATATGTGAACGAGTTGGAATTTAATCCGCGCGTTGCGGCGGGGGCAACACGGTTTATGAAACTTTAAAGAAAGGCTACCATATTATTTATTTATTTATTTATAAGAATGTGTATTGAACTTTAATATTTTTTATAAGATCGTACGCACGTATTAATATTGGACTCGTTTTGGTCGTAATTTAAAGGGTTGTATTTTTCATTAAAAGTGATGGTTGGAACTTACCCTCATCAATGAATGATGAAACCAGACTACTCATCAAGTGCAATCTTGGCACCATAACATAAACCGATCGTTTTCATAGTGCGAATGCATCTGTGACGAGGTTGATATTTCAAAGTACCATATTGGCATTGCGACTGCACTTTCCAATTTGTAAGACCGCATTTGTTATTTGACTAAACAACATGGCCGGTTTTTGCAATCTACTCTTAATTTTATGCAAGATGATCATACACTTAACGCACGCAATGTGCTTAAAAATCCATCCAGAAGACCAAGCGAAAACTGCTAGCTGGAACAGATAAGCATTTTTGCTCCTGTAACTTATTAGATAAAGAAAATTTTTATTTCATAGTGCCCATAGTGATCCTCGGAAATTTTATCTGCTAGCTGGAACAGATAAGCATTTTTGCCAAGACCACTTTTTTTTTTAAACTGAAATTGTGTATGTTGGGGTACTATAACATGTCTTTCATCCTCTTAAATAAAACACACATTAAAAATGTATTGCACGTGTAATTTCTTTTTAAATAATAATTGAATGGGGCAATTATTAACTGTCTAGTTGGTGTTGATAGAAATGAAAGCAAAATGACACTTTAATGTTGTTCTAGCTAAGTATGAATAAAGTTTTACTCTCTAACTTTTCAAAAGTGGGTGATATATTCTACTGTAGTAATCTGGTTTCATCTTAGTTTAAAGTGACAGATTTACTTATTCAAGTGGTTTCATCAGAGAGACGAATCTTTTGCACTTATATTTTCTTTCGTGAATATGCATACAGTCTTTAATTTTTAATTCATTTTCAGGCTTTCAGCTACTATAGATCGCTATATATGAAACTATAATAATTACAAAATGATTGATGACATATAAATACAAAAGTACGCACATAGACTAAACAAGCAAAAGAACCCGCGCGTTGCGGCGGGGCTAATTTTTTCTCGAATAATTTTTTTTTACGTTTCAGGGTTTTTTTTTGCGATGCGTTATGGCGGGGCTAATTTTTAACATTTTCCTTTTTTGTATGATTCGGGGGAAAAAAATTTGCGTTGGGACGGACTAATTTTTTCACGAATATTTTCTTTTTTTGGGACGGTTTTGTAAATTTTTTTACGGGGATCTTTGTGTAAGAAAATCGTAAATAGTTAAAAGGTGCTTTTTTTTTTTGCTAATTTTTTCCCGGATATTTCTTTTTTTTTTACGATTTGGGAAATTTTTTTGCGTTGGGACGGGTTAAATTTTTCTCGAATATTTTCTTTTTTTGGGACGGTTCGATATCTTTTTTTTTGGACCGATGAATGTAAAAAAGTTGTGAACAATAAAAACTTGACGTGTTTTTTTTGTTATTTTTTTACGGGATTTTTTGTGTAAGAAAATCGTAAATAGTTAAAAGTTAAGGGACCGTTTTGTATTTTTTTTTTACTTTGGGCAAGATTTTAGGCTATTTTTGGGTTGTTTTTTTCCTTTGCTAATTTGTTCCCGGATATTTCCTTTTTTTTTTTACGATTTGGGAATTTTTTTTGCGTTGGAGGCGTTTAATTTTTCTCGATATATATTTTCTTTTTTTATGGGACGGTTTCGATATCTTTTTTTTTATGGACCGATGATGTAAAAAAAGTTATATTCGCCTGGTGAACCAATTTAAAAACTGACGTGTTTTTTTTGTTTAATTTTTTACGGGATTTTTTGTGTAAGAAAATCGTAAATAGTTAAAAGTTGAGGGACCGTTTTGTATTTTTTTTTACTTTGGGCCAGTATATTAGTAACAATTTTTTTTATATAGCTTATGTGTTGGGCCTCATGTTTAAAGTGTTTTTTTTTTTTTTGCTATATGGGTTTTTTTTTAATATAATGGGTTGTACGTTTGTGACCATATTAATTATTTTAAAGTTATTAGGTATCGAAGATGTTTCCGCGGGTATTTTTTTTATCTGAATAAATCGAAACTTTTGTAATATTTTTTTTTTCCTTCTACTTTGTGCATACAAATTTAAAAAAAAAAAAAAAAAAAAAAACCAAAATCGGGCTGGCCCAAGCCAGCCGGCCCAAAAAGTACTGTAGCAACCCACGGACAAAACGGCAGCGTTTTTGTCCGTGAATGTGTATATTGATAATTCTAAAATGGGCCAGTTTGGTACATAAGAGGATTATTAAAAAAATAAAAAATAAGATACATATGGATAGATAGGCAAAAGTTTAATAAATATCTATTTTTTATCATAGATCACAAGACCCCATCTCAACCATACACTTTTTCATCAAATTAAATAAAACTCATTTTTCATCTTTTTTAAAAAAATTAAATATCTCACAAACCGTTAATCGTTACGTAAAATGAAACATACCATTGCAACGAGAATTAAATCATCTTTCTAACATGGGGCATTTTGATATACTTTCGACGAATTTTTTTTTTAATTTTTTTTAGTCACGTCTAAAAATATCACATGTGATTCTGAAAAATCACATGATGTGATTTGTATTTTACAAAATCACTGTGTGATTTTGTGAAATCACATGTGATTTTGTAATACAAATCACATGTGATTTTTTTCAGACGTGACTAAAAAAATCGAAAAAAAAGTTCGTCGAAAGTATATCAAAGTGCCTCTCGTTAGAAAGATGATTTAATTCTCGTTGTGATGGTGTATTTTTGTCGTTTAACGATTTACCATTTGCAAGATATTTTAATTTTAAAAAAGAGGTAGAAAGTGGGTTTTTTTTTTTAATTTAATAAAAAATTGGTGACTATGATTGGTCCATTGGATCTTTGATAAATATTGTATCTTCATTGATCTCAACTCTGGATAGATATACCATCCAAAAAGCCATGGCCGCAGGGAGCATAGGTCGAATATAAGTAACACAATTATAACTTGAGTTTGAAGAAGAGGCCTCAACACTTTGCAACAAATGACTCCATAAATCTAAAGCTTCTTACATGTGTAGTATTTTGCGGTAAGAACCATCCCTAAACCAATATCAGGTTAGTACCATAATAACCTTTTAATACATGCTAGCATATTACATGCGTAAAACAATTAACATGTAAAACATTTTGATAGCTTTTTTGTGGTTTGTATTCATTTTTTCTAGAACCTAAAGTTTATTAGTTTCAAGCTATTAGGTTCGTTACGGACCTAGATAATGAGGTGGATGAAAAATCAATTGTACGTGCGTTACAAGCTCGAAAGAGATACTTTTCATATTGGTTCCGTGTCTCATGTGTCATATTCAGACAGTATATGTTTGCGCCTTCGTTGTGTCGGTGACTATTGAGCAATGTAACGACCAGGGAGTTGCTTTGTTTTGTAACAAAAGATGGGAAAGTTTTACTACTCATCAATCATTTAGCTATTGTGGATCTATTCATTAAATATGTTCTTCATGTTAGAAGGCTAGTATTTAGTCTTGGTATAGTTTGTATTGTGTCAAGCTATTTTGATCATTTAGCATTATTTATACTGTATTCACATTCATTATTCATAAAAAAAATTACACAATCTTACAAATGGGTATGGTAGTTCTACTAGGCACAATATTCCTTCTGGGCACCATATTGATTATTCACAGCGGCCTCCGAACGATTTTAATAGTAACGAGAATAAATGGCGCCCACGCATTGCGGTGAGGCAATTTTTGAGCGTTGGTAATGTTGGAATGTGGTAGTTGGATTCGGGGTTTATACGACTAGAGGTACGTGAGCCTATTGGGGGCACACACGTTAAACACATAGAATACGTTTATTATTTAATATACTTCACGTAATATATTTAAATAGCCGTTGTAGTTGGTAACTAACTAACGATTATTTAAATATGTAAACCAAGGGACTAAAATTGACAAAAACCAAAACCATAAGAGGGCCTATGGGGCCGGCCATATGTGTTTGTGTGAGAGAGGTTTTTGAGTCGGTTTAGGAGAGGGAAAAAGGGAAAGAATGGAGGTTTCCTTGTTCCACAAGGACTAGGGTATGGTGCCTAAATAAACACCCATTCCCTAGCTTATTCTTCATTCATTCTAAACCCTAAAATCACCTAACAAAGTTTCGGTTCTCTCTCCCTACTCCCAACCGATTTCGACAAAACCTTAAAAAGGTTTTTAGATTTTCGGTTCACCCTTTTTTCTTTGATTTGATTTTCGGTAATCCCATTAAGGGATCTTTGTAGCGATTTGATCTCCCACAAAGCTTGTAATCAATTCAAGGAAGATCTTAGGTTCGGTTTTCATTGTTCTCAAGGTGACAATTATCACACCCCGACAATGGCGAAAACTCAGGAATGCAACATAATGATCAATCATAACACAAGATACAAAATAGAGAAAACTACATTGCATAAACTCTAAGTGCTATGAAGACCATCAACCTTGAACAAACTCAAATGATGTCCCAAATCGCAACTAAAATCCACAATCTCTTACAATTATTCAAATGCCCGCACAGGGGACCATAATCCAAACTTAATCCAAAACATCCAAATACTAGAATCAAACAACAAGCAAGCAAGGCTTCAAACAAAATTCGACACGGGATATTTCTAAGTCTGCTATCAATCACGAAACTACTATTCTTTCACTTCACCTGAAAATGATACTCGAAAACGTCAATAATAATGTTGGTGAGCTCGTAGGGTTGACCTTAACCCAAAAGCTGTGCCAATATTTCAACAGTGGATAATAGTGCTATATGACAGTGAATTTATGCAAACAACCTTAGCAAAACCACTAATCAATAACCATATGTCACTTACTCACCTCTACCAGCTGGAGCAATAAAATTAGGGCAGGACCACACACAAACCAAGATAAATACTGGGTAGGCGTACCCATCCGATCCAAATAATCATGCAACACATAATATTCACATAGCATTCATAAGCACATAACTTGTCCCAAAACAAAACCACATTTCGCACAGATCAATTCAAAACATTTCAAAACACATTTGAGTATCATTTTCACCCAACGAAAAAACAGTAAAAAGTGAGGCTACGAGAACTCACCTCAAGAAAGTCTTTAGCAACCAAATCTCAATCACACAAGCACATACAACGACGCCCGCACACGACCTAGTCCAGTTAATATCCCATTTTAATCATCCATTTCCAAAACAATCTTCACGTTTGATGCATAGAGTTTAGACGCGTTGTACAATTACTCAAAACAATTTAGTGGTGTGATGGTTGACGACACATTCCCACAATCATATCAATCTCATATTTCAACGGTACATACTTATACTATTTAGCGTAAATAGATAAGTAATATAATAAATATTTATAATTATTAATTATAAATATATCACGACAAATCCATTCGGTACACCTTAGTCACTTCAAAATATTCATAATACGGTTTAAAATGAAACGTTTACTCGTAATAAACACTTTAGAGAATTTTTGAAAAGATCCATATTCAAAGGATAACAAGATTTTTATATCATACTTCAAGTGAGCAAAAATTTCGATGAATTTCACAAGTTATTTCCCAATGAAAACTATAATTAAATTCCAAAGTAAACCCAAAAACTCTGAACATTCTGTCACAATCACATATAGATTCAGAAATTACACTTCAATGCTACATCCTTGGATGGATTGAGAATATAGGAAAATGATGGTGGATATGGTGATAGTCGATGGTGGAGATAGTCCGATGGTGGTGATGGTGTTTGAAGGGTGGTTTGGATCAAAGGTTTGTGAAGCCTTTATCACCAAAGTAACTTCTTCTAAGTGTTCTAAATGAGGTGGGAAGTTGTGTTGTGAGTTGTTGTAAAATGAGGGAGCCAGTGCCTCCTTTTATAGGCTGAAATCGGGTCAGAAGCGGCGCACTTAGAGAGTTAATGCACTCAGCATTTATTGGGATTTAGCCGTTTCTTTTTGGGAAGTTTGAACGAAAGTGCGGCGCACAAGAAATATTGTGCGGCGGTTTTAACCTCAAAGGAAAGTGCGGCGCACAATGTTATAAGTGCGCCACACGTATTGAATTTTAGCTAGAAATCTTTTCTTTTCTTTGTACATTTGTTGGGAGATCTTTTATCTTCATTTATTTCTTCGTTTAAGCTTCAAATCTTCGTGTAATCTTCCATATTCTTCCACAACACATACCTAGAACATATAATAGCAAATATACTTGATTAAGTACCAAAAGTTCACGAGAAATGATCAAATAAATGCAAATAACATCGCCGAAAACATGTATAATTTAGGCGTTATCACCATATGTCACTTACGCACCTAAAGGGCCTACCAGCTAGAGCACTAAAATTAGGGCAGGACCACACACAAACCTGGGTAGGCGTACCCATCCGCTCCAATAATCACACACATACTGGGTAGGCGTACCCATCCGCTCCAATAAATCATACAACACATAATATTCACATAGCAGTCATAAGCACATAACTTGTCCCAAAAACCAAACCACATTTCGCACAGATCAATTCAAAACATTTCAAAACACATTTGAGTATCATTTTCCCCCAACGGAAAAACCAGTAAAAAGTGGGGCTACGAGAACTCACCTCAAGCAAGTATTTAGCTACCCAATCTCAATCACACAAGCAAATGCAACGACGCCCGCACACGACCTAGTCCAGTTAACGTTCCATTTTAATCATCCATTTCCAAAACAATCTTCACGTTTGATGCATAGAGTGGTTTTTTTAATTTTAGACGCTTGTACAATTACCCAACAGTAGTTTTATGTGTGTGAAGGTGACGACTTATCTTACACAATCATATCAATCCATTCCCCGATAATACATCCTTATACATTTTAGAGAAAATAGATAAGAAATGATAAATAATTATTAAATAAATAAAAATTATAAATAAAATCATGACAAGTCCAATTGGTAACCTTAGACACTTCAAAATAATTATTATACGGTTGAAAATGAAACGTTTACTCATAGTAAACATATCCGAGTCTTTTAGTGAATTTATTAAATAAATAAAATAATTAAATATTATTTTATTATTTAAAATCAAAAATCATGTTTTTAAGAAAATTTCTAAGTATAAACTTTTCACGAAATTTCGACATGACCCCGTACGCTCAAACAACGTTTTCCAAGGTTTCAAACCTTATTTTTAACATTTTTCACAAATTCGACACTTTTCGACAAAATTCCAAAATCTAAATCGTTAACGCTTCCCAACACGTTTTTCCTGAAATATCGTTCAATATCACTTCGTAAATACATTTCCACTTTCAAAAGTCTATCAAAATTCTCGTAACTACTAAATATCGCTTATTGGGCTTTAAGGCCCAACAAGGGTCCATTAGGATATTTATAAGTCCAAAATACAATTTAAGTCCAAAATCAAGTTCCATTTACATATATAAGTATATACTTATATGTAAAAATAATCCGGACCACAATAAGCCCTCCTATTAAGTCGCGGCTCAAATAGAGTTATTGGGCCGTGAGTCTATAAACTCGAAAATACGTATATTAAGCTTGAAAATAAGCTAATAAGCTACGTATCGCCTTTGGTTACTACCATACACTCCTACGTTGACTCTATCACAGTTAGGAGCCAGTACACTTATTGAGCTTAGCACTTCCTTCCACTATACTTGCTTCATCAGAGTCATCCTAGATATGCATTACCGTGTCAGTGGATCACGTATTACAAGGGAGGCTCTTCTCACATTGCTTTAAAACTCGCAGTCGATGATCATCTAAGATACTTGTAAAACTCAACCGTAAAATTTACCCCAAAGTTAATTAGCATTTTTATTCACTTTAAAAATACTTTTCCATTAACCTAGAGTATTTACACGACATATTTTCACTTTACACCCTTCAAAACTCATTTGGACATTAACGGACGTGTCAGACTCGTTTTTTGGCATTTCTCAAAATTCACGGGTCAAACCACCCGGAATACACATAACACAATAATACCTCCAAAAAGGGATTATTAACCACAATAAACCACAATTCATCACATATCTCATAAAATCACCACCGTCAACATGGTACAAAATCTGAATAAACTGACAAAAGTCAAATAGTCAAAGGACTATAAATGAAATATTCATAACACAAAAAATGGCAAAAGGTTACCTATACCCCCCTTAAAATAAGTTTCATCCCCCGAAATCCCACTAGATAACATCACTAAACAAATGCGTGTACTTTAAAATCATTCTCGTCAATCACGTGTCCACGTGAATTCAGCCACGAGAGAGTATTTACGAATTCTCACCGAGAACCACGATGCAAACCATCTCTACGCTTCAACTTCTTAAACACACATACAAAATATTCCACAGGCACTTCTAGAAAAATTCAACTCAGCATCAATCTCAAATCTCATCCAAAGGCACTTCAGTGTTGGATCCAGCCCAACACTTCTTTAAGGTTCGACACGTGTAATGTGTCATAAACACCATTCAATTCCTCAAGGAGTGGGCAAATCTAACCAGATAGGCCCCGCAAGGCCTCTTCTTAATAATCTCAACGCGCCAACAACAGGTGCTAACACTTCCCTTTCTTCCTAAAGCGTACCACACCTTTCCAAGACAACACTTTGAGCAAGACATAGTTTACCTACACATACACTCTAAAAAGGCTTCCTCCTCTATAAGCTTAACTTTTTTTGACCATCAGCCGCAGCCTTAAGTCTATCCTTAATCTGCAAGATCTTCTCAGTAATCTCTTGCATTAACTCAGGTCCTATCAACTGCCTTCTCCAACTTCAGCCCACTAAATTGGTCGAACGACACTTTCTACCATACCATGGCCCTCAAGCGAGCCACATTCTCCCACTATACTGATAACTATTGTTATACGAAAACTCAACCAACAGAATATGAACATCCCAACTTCCTCCGAAGTCTAAGACGCATGCTCTAAGCATGTCTTCCAAAGTTGAATAAACCGCTTCTCATGGACCAGTCGGCCTGCGGTGTGATAATCCGACTCATGTTCTAAACGAAGAGCTCCTAATGCCTCTTGCATTGATTGCGCAAAACCTTGATGTGAAACTGGCTAACACGATCCCATATAATCGAGATCGCACACCATGTCTAGCAACTAATCTCATTCATAATACAATCTAGCCAACTTTTTCCATCTTATAATCCACACCCATAGGTAGAAAATAACTACTTAGTCAATCGGATTCCATAATGACCCAGAATGTGTCATAGCCCACTACTAGTCCTAGGCAACTTAGTCAACAAAATCCATAGTTATCCCTTCCCCATTTCCATCACCGTGAATTTCATTTGCTGAACAAGCCAGATGCCTTGATTCGCAGCCTTAAACCTTCAACATGTCAAACACCTACTAACATACTCAGCTATATCCTTTTTCATTCCAGGCCATCAATACCTATCTCTCAAATCCATAATAATCTTATCTAGGCCCAGAGTGGAACAGAAGGGTACTTTGGCGTTAGTGGCTTCATCTATTACAGGTTCATCACCTACACCTTTCAAAGGTACCCATATTCCGATCCGAGGTAGTATAAAGTTCATCACTAATTTTGTCACTATCATCCCTATTCTAAACCTATTCAGGCAATACTACAAACTCATCCACAGCCCTCATTCCTGAGCCGTCAACCCCAAGTATCCTATCCTGATACTCGACTAAAGAAGATCATATTCAAAGCTCTAACTGAACTTAGCATTATCAAACTAGGTCGTAAAATCTTTCTATAACCTTAAGTGTCATCAGCCACCTACATTCGCCTTACCCAAGTGGAAGCGAAAGTTTCAAACAGATCCTAATCACCTTAACACAACAGAAAACTATCCGACAGCGACGGTTGATCAGAGAGCAAATCAAATTCTTTCTGGTTCAGAAAAGAGATATATGCAAAGACCTCTTAAATTCGGTCAGTATAGAATGAACACTCTTTTGTCAAACCACTGAATACGAATAAATGTCATCCAAAATCTTAAGTGTTCTATCCGAAAACACAACCGCAAATAACCTCAACTCTAAAATCATAATGGTAGCTATAAATATATCATTACATCATGAAAATTTATAAACATGCACTAGACGTAAACGCCTATCCCAATTTACCTCGATAAGCCATTAAAACACACCACAATCCAATTCTACGAATTGCCAATCCACAATAAATAACTACAAAGTCCTTGGCGGTCCATTAGGAGAGTTAAAAAACATGCGCATTCAACACAACTTATTCCTTCAAGGTCTTAAAAGCCAAATTCCTTTGGCCTCACACGCCAAGCGAAGTCTCAGCTTCTGAGTCAGGATAGAGTAGCGTGCGGGAGACTTTAGCATATCAAGAAAAGTTTTCAATGAAACCGACAATAATATCCATCCAATCATAAGAAACGAACCCCAGTCCGAAGGTTCTAGGGGCTTTCCAAATTCTTAACAGCTTCAATCTTACTAGGCCACATGAATCCCATTACCATAAAATCACATGCCAAAAAAACTGCACTTCTTCCTAGCCAGAAATTCACAACTTAGAAACTTCTCATTACAGTGTTCATCTTTATGATTGAGCAGTTTCAAACTAACCATAAGTGTTTACATGCACCACTTAAGTTTAGAGAGTGAATTAAATATAGTCGTTAAACACTATCGACAAACTTATCTAGATAAAGGCCAACAAACTCTAATCATCAAATCCATAAATATAGGTAGGTGGAATAGTCAGAACCAAAGTTCATTACTTGCACACGAACCTATGCGCAGAACAAGTTCTACTCTCGAAGTCTTTAAATGTCATCCTCATGCCCACTCCCATCAGGACATACCCAAACCCTAAGATCATAAACTTTTTTGAGGAAAAACAGCGGCCCCAAGCAAACATGAACAAAAATATCATCCACATTCAAGGAAATTTTGCAAACACACATCACATCCGTCAACTTGTTTCAAATCCTCTATACTACTCATGAATAACCCACAACTAATAGATGAAAAACGTCATCAATTTATTCTGAACCAACAAACCGTCGCTACCCCCAAGGGATCAAGCTTGGGTCTAGAACACTCATATCCTAATTCTATGAGAGGAACCAAACACTTAAGGCATCAGAGCTACCTTTGTCTTGGAGTTCCTTGAGTTGTCCAGACAACTCCTCCATTTTAGAAGGTGCCAAACAATAGGGAGACTTTGCTACCGGCGTAGATCCAGGGATCAACTCAATCCGAAACTTAATTTCCCGAATAGGCGGTAATCTAGATAGGTCATCCGGGAATACCTCAGGAAAATCTCTAACCACAACAATCTCTTCTTGTTTCTTAACACCCATCAAAAATCTCGCTTTCTCTTCCGGTTTCTCTCCTAGTACTGTAAGTACATTGCCATCCGGTAATGGTATCCTCACTACCTTCTCATGGCAAATTATTTCAGCCTTATAATTAGATAACCAGTCCATACCTATAATAATATCTAAACTCCCATGCCCAAAAGGTATCAAGTCGATGTTAAAGCCATGACCCTCGATTTCTAGTTTGCAACCCTTAATAACCTTATTAATCTCTACTAGCTACCCGCTAGCTATCTCAATCTCATATCTAAAACCTAATTCACTGGGCTCTAAGCCTAACAGAGGTATGAAAGTAGTGGAAACAAAACTATAATCTACACCAGAGTCAAATAAGGTAGTCGCAAAGTGATTGTTCAAAGTAAACGTACCCGTCACAATGTTCGGATCTTGGGGAGCGTCATCTGCTCCCAACATGAATGCCCTACCCCTAGCCTGGTTCCCTTGGTTTCTACGACCCTGACCCCCATTATTAGTAGCAACTTGATTTGGATGATTATCTTCTGGTACTTAAGCTCTATTCAATCTAGGGTAAGCTGACCTGACATGGTCGGTACTACCACACTCATAACATACCCTAACAGTTAGGTTTCTAGCATTGACAAGATTCACTTTCCTTGGCACACCTCTATAATCCTTTGCCAAATGACCCAGGCGGTTACAGTTGAAGCATGTGCGACAAGGCCCTCCGGGTGCATGGTAGGAGTTGCAGGTGGTACACTTGGGCCAACTACCCGTATTCTCTCTTCCTAAATGGTTTACACTAGGGGTGAGCACGGTCCAAGGACCAGACCAGACTGACCTTGGACCGAGACCGAAAGTACCCAAAATGTCGGATCGAGGACCGGACCAAAATGGTACTGTCCGGTCCAGGTCGGTCCGGTCCGGTCTTACACGGCTTAATCTTTAGGTTTTTGGTCGGACCGGACCGGACCGAGGACCAAATTGGTCCAAAACACCAGACCGCGGACCGGACCGAAATACCTTCGGTCCGGTCCGGTCGGTCCGGTTCGGTCCTGTCTTCTGGTCCGGTCCGGTCGATGGTCCGATATGCTCACCCCTAGTTTACACTAGTAGCAAAAACATTCCCAGTCCTAGTCCTCTTATTATCATCCCTTCCACTCCAAGTTACGTATATGTATGTTTTTGTAAAAGATGTGCTATGTGAAACAATATTCTAGTTATAACTTATAAGGCATTTGCCACAAAAATAGGATAAAGTTGAGTCGATATTATTACCACTCCATTTAGTTACAGGATCAAGTAATAAGAGTTTATTGGGCTCCTTATGAAAATAACTAAGGGTTTAATAGTGCATGGGCTAGTAAAGGAGTTCTTCTAAAAGGATTTGGGCTTTAAGAAGCCTCTCCCACAGCCTTAAACAAGCCATCCAACCTAGTTTGATTTTGCTGTTGAAACTTTTGTAAAATAATTACTCAAACAAAGAATAAACTGTAAAGATCATTCTTACATTTTTTTCGGTTTGATACGAAAGTTACAAGTTAACATTCTGTTAAATTTCTTGAACGCATTTTAAACTTTTATAGAGATATCAGTGTTAAATGACAATGTTTCACTTTATGCCTTCTATGTTGTTTCTTTCAAGTTTAAATAGCAAAAGTAGAGCTCATATTCGAGGTTAAAGGTTTATAAAGTCATCAAATCCCTTAAAGTAAAGAGAAAACAATTAATATTGTTATCTAATGATTTTCAGAGTGACTAATGATTTTCTGGTTGTTTGGTTGGCCCAAATTGGTTTGGGACAAAGCACGGAAAATAAGCTTAGGTGGTGTTTGTTTTCTTTAAAAAAGTCTTAACAACCTTTTAATACATCAAAGCTCTTAATTAGTTAGAGTTTTTTTGTGTTATGTGTGCTTGTTTTTTTCTTTTTCATTCAAAAGCAAACGGAAAAACATCTAAGTGGAACATACATGAAAGTAGCATATATTAATGCCATTAGTTGAGCTAATAAAAACATTCAAACTGTTGATCCCAGTGAATAGATCTTTAACTCCTTAGCTTGATGTAAGGTTTAGTATCCTTGGATAAATCCAAAGGTACTAAGAATAAAACTTTGTATATATGATATAAACTATGCGGAATCTAGTTTATACCACTAAGAAGAATAACAACAATGTATGTTTGATAAACAGAAAATATAGCCAAAATAATAAGCTCCAATATATTAATACGAACACTCTTTGATAGTGTTAGGGTTTACAACCTTAAAGCTATGGATACTATGAAAGACTGATATGATGTGATGTTAATGCCAAAACCTAGGATCTCTTTTTATACACTCTTGGCTTTTGAAAAACCAAACACGTTAAATATCACATGTGACAACTACACATGTAAGATGACTAAATATAAGACATCCATTAAATCAAGCAATATGTAATCGAAATCAAACAACCTATAGATCTTGAACAAAAGATTAAAACATCTTGCTTACGCTTATCTTGGAATTCCACACATCTTGATTAGGATTATGCGAACCAGAATTAAAGTATGTTAGTTGAGTCATGTTAGGTCCTCTATGAAAAGAAAATACACATTTGATCTTTGCTACACTTCATTAGGCAAATATAAGAATTATATTTTGTCTAACATGAGAATGACTATTAGAGAATCTATTGCACTAGAAATTCAATTTGACCTAACGGTTGAATTGCTTCCAAGAGTGAAGTTGGGTTTGGTGTATAACCCGTAAAAATGGTCGTGTTTAGCCTGAATTGAGCACCACTAGTGATAGTCTCATATTCATTCTCTAATTTGATTAAATGGCTCTTCCTAAATATGCCTAATGATAGTATACATCGATAAACTTTGTATCTCATTAGAAGTACACACTAAGCACGTAGAAATTAGGCTTTTCCTTAGTAATCTAGACAACATCGCTGGCATCCTCACCAAACCACTCAAACGTGAACCGTTTATTTTTTTTTGTATAGGTCTAGGAATGATGAAACAAATCTTATAAACGTGTCATTCTCATTTTAATAGTCTTGTTACTATTAAATACATTCCGATAAATCCCGACAGCTTAATCATTTCATCCAAAATGTTTAAGCATTTTTAATTCATGAAATGGAAATTAAAATGTCACTTATTGTTCATGTCTAAGTCGTTTCACAAAAACCTTAATCATGCCTCTATTATTATATAGATGGTTAATATCTTTCGTCCACATTTTCGTTACCACCTTTAAGACAACCCCGTACCTTGTTGTGTGATTGTTCTACGAGGAGCTACAAAACTTCGCGGATGAAGTTCATCGTATGCTAACCGTCATCCATCATGAAATTGTCAAGCTTATTGCTTTCGTCATTATTTCTCTTCATTTATTCTTTTTATTTCACAACTTATGTCCGGATGAGCACGAATTAAAAGGGAAGGGAACACACATATCTTCACATATATCCTTTAACCAAACACTCTCAAGAACTCGCATGGGTGATTCTTATTTACTAGAAACCACAAGATACACTTCTACCATACATTCAAAACTCATAATTATTATTCACTCTTGTTAGTGATCATTAGTTCTAGTACATCCCTAAATCACTAAAGTGAAATGAAAAACTGAGACATCCTTACTACTATCAACCTCGAGTCATCCACCTTGTCATCTTCACAAGAAGATTCACCATGTAACCATTCCCCACAAGTGAATTTCATAATGAAATGTGTCTCATCTTTATATCCCGACACTCATAAGCATGTGTGCCTATGTTGTCAAAAGTCAAGTGCATTTCGTAATGAAATGCGTCTCATCCAATCATTTCCACTTTTTAACAAGTGAAGAACATAAAGAAGATATTCAATCTTCAAAGTGTTGTTGAGTCATCATAATATCATGTCTTTCATTGGTCCATTTCCATTTTTTGGCAAGTGAAGAACACAAAGATGATATTCAACCTTCAAGTGTTGTTGAGTCATCACAATGTTCCACCATTTTCACATTTTCACCTTTGTTCATCAACATTAACAACCATCTACTAACATTCTCACCAATGACATCTCCTCATCACAATCATCATCATCACAATCATCCTCACCAATGACATCCTCTAACAAACCCACATCCAAACCATCAAAGGTAGCCAAAATGAGTGTGAAACCCATTTGGAGGAAGAAACTAAACCCTTGTAACACTTCCAATGAGCTCAATGTAAATTCATCTACACCAATGCCAAAACCACTCACTTCTCATCATGAACCATCTCAAGAAAACAATCACCCCAATCAAGAATTACCAAATCCTTACATTAAGGACACTCCCACATCACCACAAGTTGCCTCACATCCTCCATTTCCCATCTCACCCATCAATTCACATGTTACTCACACTCAATCTCCACCTCAAAGTGACAACCAAACTCAACACACACCACCTCCATCTCCAAGTAGAGAAAGCCTAGTTGATGACATTAATCAACTACAAGACCTATCAAACCTCTTAGCCATGCATCTCTCCCAACAACAAAACAACATTCTCTCATCACCTTACTCTCCAAACCTACCAAACACCCAACAAACCTATAGTCAACACCTTCCCTTTCCATTCACGCTCATCCTTCTTCATTTATGTTTCCTCAATAAATCATCTTTATTATTAACATTTAGTTTGACCTAGAGTCTTACGATAATGTTTATCCTTAAACACCTCAAACATGAAAAGCATACATAATGCTTAACAAAGAAACCTTGAGGATTAAGGAATCTCTCGATAAAACCATTAGTCTATTTAAATTAACATCATTATATTGGTTAGATGATGATACCATAAGGAACGTGTTGATCGAGTCTTAGCCCTTAAGCATGTGTCGGTCGATTCTTATCATTTGTTCCTAAACATTTCCATGTCTTAAGCATTCATCATTTTTTTAGGTTGTTGTCTTTAGTGCCACACTTTAGAGTGCATATACCTAAAACATACATGATTTGTTCCCCACTAAGATCTATCATCATCATTATATATATGTGCATTTTTCTACTAACTTTGTTTTGTAGCACTTTTCCGTTACTCGATTTCTTGGTCGAACGAGGGGGAGCACACATCAAGGGGAAGCATTTATTCTGTCGATTTTACTAGCAATCCTCGACGATGCCTTTTTGATTCTACAAAAAGGGAGAGAAATGACATGAAACTTACTAAATACTTGTTTAAAAATAATTTTACATTTAATGAGTTTAAATTTTGTAATCTTCAAAAAGGGGGAGATTGTTGATGAAATATAATGCCTAAAAACATTGCTAATATTTCTTACATCTTTACGTTTTGATAATCACAAAATATAAAAACGTTCAATGTAAAATTAAATGTAAACAAGTAATTAGTAGTAAATTTTCATTTTGAAAATTATATCACTTCAAGGTATAAATAAATAAATGCTTAATGCATTTTATGATCAAAGGAAATTTTTATTCAACCTCACACTTTTATAAAATATTGTAAACATTTTTATAAACATTATAAAATATTTTCTACAATTAAAAGAAATATTTTATTCAAAATAAACATTTTGAAATTCAAATTTTCAGACCTAAAACGGCTAGAAAGTTCCAGAAAATTCTCCCTACACAAAAGAACAAAATGGGGAGCGCCCAGTCTAGGGCGGCCCCCTTAAATACAAGGGCGGTCCCAGGGGACCGCCCACCTATTTAAGGGGACCGCCCATAGATTGACACTCCTCTAGTTCGTCCTATAAATACTAGACTTTTTCTCACTATTTTCTTACCTTTTGCACTCATTCTTACTGTTCAAAACAGCCCATATATCCTCTCTAAAATCCTTTGATCATTTAATCATAAAGCTTTATTTCCAAGTGATCCAAGCTTAATTCCTCAAGTGCAAGAGAAGAATACTTCCATCATCAAGTAAAGAAGTATTACACCTTAGTGTGTATTGCAACCTTGTTGCATTCATATCACATATTTGTAAATCAATTGTATATGTTGTATTTTTGTTGTATAGCAAGATCTTGGCGATCTTGTAAGTATAGTTAGATCGTGGTGATCTTACAAAGTAGTGATAGATAGTTGTGATATAAGTATGTGGTGAAGTTAAAATCTTGAAGGTTGGATAAGAAAGTCTTGAAGTTGTGAAGAAAGTCATGGAAGAAGTGAAGATCGTGAACAAGTAGTGAAGTCGTGTTGTGATAGATTGGTTCTAGCTAAGATTAGAACTCAACATTTAGCTTTGCGTTGTAAATCGGTGTAAGCAACGTTGTGTACGGTTTTCTCTGCCATAAGGGAGCTTTTGTTGACATAGGTGAAAAAAACTCACGAGTTTTGGAGCTTCGGGCAGTATAGAGGCGAAGAGGTCTTCGAATACCAAACGCACTATAAATCTCGCGTCAGTTTTTTGAATTGTTCTTACTCTCAACTCTTGTCTTGCATATTTTCGTCAATAGCTATCTTTACAAATTGTTTAATAAGTATATTGATTAATAATTGCGCAAGTGTTGAATTCACATAAAGTCGAATCTAGAATTTTTAACAAACACTTTAAAAAACCCTAAAATTAAAAGCGTTAAACTATACAACAAAACCCCCCTTCCTAGTTTTCCACAATATACCAAGTTTTCAGTATAGTACCTTTGGGATTTATCTAAGGCAAGAACTAAAAAATACTATAGCCTAATCAAGCAAAAGGAGTTTCAATACTGTATCTGGGATCAACAACAATAACAGGCTTAATTAATCTCAATTTAATAAAATTTCAAGCATATTTTGAAAATTACCTGATTACATAACCCCACACAATAACCCTTGTTGATATTATGAAGATTTAACATTTCCGTTCTAAAAGTTACCATAAATTCCATTAAATATTAGATGTGCCGGGTGAAGTTGTAGACTTTAGACTTGGCTTGGTATATCTATTCAGACCGACAATTAATTAGTATTATGAATTAATTGGAGTATCTTTGTTTAAAAAAATGGTAAATCGTAGGATTACACAGCCAAATCGCCTATACATTTTGTTTATTAACTAACTACACCGGTTAGTTAACCTCCAGTTTAAACCCTTCCACTCTCATCTTTAGAGTGATGATCCACTAGAACAACCAGTAGAGCCAATCCTTTAGGAATTTACACTAACTATTTGTTTCGTTACACCCTTACATCTTAGCCTACCCTGTTAGATTAAGTTTTAATTTATAGTTAGCTAGTTGCTTAAAGTGTACAGAGAGTCTGTATTTCCTGATCTATTGTCATTTTCCTATCTGTTTGTGCGGTTTGAACATTTGCACATTCTAAATAGGAATATACTAGTAGTTTCAAAGCTCAATGTGATTTTACTACATTCACAATTATTGTGAATCCGAAGTAACGTAAAGAAAATATCGAAGGAATTAATCTAGAAATTAATATATCATGAAGGATGTGTGAAACAAACACCGAGATTTAAGTTTAGTTAGTAAAAAACAGAGAAAAATTGCAAAAGAAAAAATGAGAGAGAAAGAAGTTTTGAAGATAATCGTTTCGCGAGAAGAGCATTACAAAGGAATTATACTGAAGAATCGATTATTTGTTGATACGTAGACAAAAAGACATATCGGATGGTTAGAAAGAATGTTACAATGTGGAAGATATTCGCCGACATACTTTGTAATGTAATGTAAAGTTTTTGGGATGATTGGGAAGATTGACCATTATGGAACCGCCGAACTTAGATGTTGGTTTTTGATCTAAATCAAGGACATTGTAAATAGTTGTGTCTTTGTCATAATGAACGGTCGGAGAAAATAAGTATTTAGCAACTTGTACTTTAAGAGCATTTAATCTATATTTACTTGATTTTTTATTTTAACAACAATTACTTCCCTCTCACCTAATATTACCCTCTGGTTTACGCGCATGAAGGAGCCCATACGAACATGCATTGACTATTCTGCCATGGTATGCAGTTTTACCTTGCTTATGGATTATGACTTTAGTGAAAGTTAGAAGCTTTGTACCCTATATCATTCTTCATCCTAACCGTTGGTTAAATTCGAATGGGGATGTGATCGAACACTCATGTCTATCCCGACATTCTGGCTGTGTATGTGTGCTTCAACTGCCTTGTTGGAGTGGTGCTTCTGGTGAAAGATTGTAGAATGATCAACCGTAAGCTTTTCCATAAAAAACCCCATATTTACCTTTATAAACTTATTACTCCTTGGCTTTAGTGGTGGAGATGTGTATCCTTGCCAAGCTTATGATAGAATACTCGTCACGACCGAGCAATTGAGCGAATTAGTTACATGTTACCACATAGATTAGTTGAGTGATTTGAGTGTTTTCATCTTCCTATTTCGTGAGGTGTTTGGTTGTGTACTTGTAATAGATCGAATAAATGCTTTAACGGAAAATATCCTTAGGGATACATTTTTATAGACTTCTAAAGGCTACTTGAGGACAAGTAGGATTTAAGTGGGAGGATATTTGATGACATCAAATAACATCTATTTTATAGCATCATTTATCCTATTTAATTAACCTAATTCATATGATTATTGTAAACAATTGTTACTTAATCATTGGTATTTAAGAATTACAGTAATTATGGAGTACTTGGTGAAGTTATGCTAAAAGGCACACATTTTGGAGCATAAACAAAGAGTTCGAGAAAGTCTATTGATCTGACAGCTAATACGCCGTATTATTCTAGACCTATACAACGTATCCAAGACTTTGACGAATCAAAAGACCATTGCTTGACTTTGAAGAATATGCCATATCCACATCAAGGATACGCCGTATATAATACTTTGGTCAACAAAGAAGAACCAACTGATTTTACCTCAATACGTTGTATCCATCAAGAAGATATGACGTATCCGTGCCTATACTTCACAAGAAACCACAAAGATAAGAAAGCCCAATACGCCGTATCCCACATCGCCCGATACGGCGTATCGAACCGACTACCAGACACTATATATAGACGACCCAAAACTTAGTTTTAGTTATCCAAGTGAATCCCTAAACCACCAAGTAGATCAAGAGATGAATAAAGGAGCCTAGAAGGTCAGAAAAGAGCCTCAAGATCATAGGAAAACTCTTGTAATCATCGTGTAATAGAATACGCGTTCGATTAAGGTTTCTTTATTTTAATTGTTCATATATCAAACCGTGTGTATTTTTACAATGACTATTGGCTGATACCTTTAGGTATCAGCCATGTTTATGAAGATCTAATGTTTGGCTTGTTTATCTTGATTGCTTAATTTATCGATGATTATTGTTTATGTTTATCAATTTATATTCGTTTAGTATGCGACCTATCATTCAACAGGGTCTAGTCCTACATATTTAATGCACTGCAACTTTGGTGTTGTTTGGGCGTAGGCTAAGAGTCCGGGATAGCTCTCTATATTGCAATTTATATATCTAGAATCATAGGATCACAAATATTGACCTATCTTTGCCTTTAGATTAGTGAGCTTAGTTGAGGATACCATAAGGTTAACCTTAGGTATCAATAGTCCGTTCTTATTCCATTGGTAAATGACGCAGACATGGACAACTAGTATATAAATCGTCGTTGAAGCAGTAAGTGGGTAGATAGCCTCGATGACTATGGTTTATAAGAGCACCATTACTTAGATCCTAAGATAATTATAAACAACAATAAGGATGCGTAGCGGATGCGTCTAATTGTGACAGTATTATAGCGTATCTAGTCTTAGGAATAAGTACCTCCGCCTAAGTCTAGAATGATATGCCTTCGAGATAAGACAATACATTAGCACCAAATAAACAAACCTGCATTCTATCAAGATTATTCATGTTGATACGTTTTCCTTACATTAGATATCGACCGTCCAGATTCCCTATATTGTTTTCTTGTCTTCTTGTGTGAGTTTATTGCTTTACTTGTCATCAAACCTTAGGTTAGATACACAAAACTGTGCCAGTCTCTCAGGCTAAAACCTCCCTTTTTGCATTAGTTTTAGGTTTAACTTAGATAACTAAAATACTGATAGAATTAGGAATTAACGCTCTCGCTCTTAGTGATCGACACCCTACTTACCAACGAAACTACAATTGACCGGGTACACTGCCCGTTAAAGTGTTGTTTTTAGGTATAGTCGGCATAAAATAAATAGTACAACTTGATACATAGCATACACCAATACAACGACATATCAATGGACAACTGAATTGAAATTTTACAATGGTGTTATCTAAATCTACCTTCATTCATAATAAATAACAATTACGACATGACACGCATGACACTCCCTTCATATATAATTAGAAACATAACATGACCGAATTCGGTTACAAAATGATTCACTACATTAGGTTTATCAAAATGAAAAAAAAACCTAGGAGGCCTTACTAGCCGGGATGTTCCCTCCATAATACTTGCTAGCTAAACAACATACTACAACATAAGCCAGGAAATCCTAAATAACAACTACCCGCGTCCTCGCTCCGGTACTTCAGGATGTCTGGACCCTAGCAGGTTGTCTACTACTCTGTAGTGCTGCATTAAGTCTTTCAATGTCCCACAAGCTAGAGTCAGGTGCCTTATGGAGCATTGTTTGTCTCTTGCGGTCTGCTGCCCGCAACTCTCCAATCTTAGTCTTTTTGAGCTAACACCAGATTCGTAATGCACTAAACCTCAGAATGACTTATCACAACATCCATAGATTGTACCCAAGCCTCACGAGAAAGTCTGGCTGTTGATCCCACTTTAATAGATTGAATTCCTTAAGTTTGTATAAGGATTAGTTATTTAGATAAATCTAACACAACCGACACTATAACTAGAAACTTAGTTTGAGATGTTATTTATAATAGATTATACATAATCTAATCTTTAATATAAAAAGAACTACCAGGAAATATTAATAATATGAAACAATAATCCAACAAACAACGCACCAATATTATTAATAAATATACGAATACTCTTAAAGTATTAGGTTACCAAAGACCTTGTAGCTATGATAATTACTATGAAATAACTCGTTATCAAAGTCTATCCTAAAGCCCCTCCTTTTAAAACATAAGGAGTCCTAAACAGCTTACAATACTTTCCTAAGAATATCAAATCTTTTAAACAAATAAGTTATATACTTACTTTACATAAATAAACTCATATAAATCACATAACAAATACTAACTAACTCAGCAGTACTAACTTCTTCACTAACAGCATTAACTCCTTCAACAACATTAACTTTGTACTAATAGTAGTAACTTTTGTACTAGCAGTAGTAACTACTTAGTAGTTTTTCTTCTAAGTCTCCTAAGCAGCACTAATATCACTAGCATAGCAACGTTTACAACTAGCATACAACTGTGGTAACTAGCAGTAGTAAACACTTAGCATTTTTCTCTGAAGTTCTTGACCAGTACTAACACAACTGAGAAGCATTAACTCTAATATGAGCAACAATAATACTAGCATCATTAAGAAGGCTTTTAATCCTAACAATCATCCCTTAAACTTGATATTCTTCTTTAAAATCATCAAGGGGGTGAGGTTCTTCATTTAAAAAACACCATAATCACCAGAGATGGCTTCCAACACTTCATTTGATTCCTATACGCTTATATTATGATAAGAAGTTTATGAAAGCTGATAATCCATTTTAACTGAAATAATCAACCTGGAGCTTCTTGTTCAGCATATCTATAATTGTAGGTGGTGTAAGGGGATATCTCTTTTCTACCAGCATGTAAATGTACACATGTTGCATCCTCAAGGAATGTACTCCACAGGAGTCATACAGCTTCCATTCCAACACTTTGTAGTCTTGTTGATTCCTCCATATTGTATCTTCAACATGTGGTTCAAACATTGTCTTCAAATCTCCCCATAACAACAAATCCAAGTCTTCCACTGGTCTTGTTGACTTATATTTAGACTTACCACTTGTTACAAATCTTCACAACCAAAACTTTTAACATATGACTAAAGATTCTATACATTTGAGACTTTCCATCAGCTCTCATTATTTGATAATAGCTTTTCTTTCCTTCTTTGTGAATCTTCCAGCCAACTTAGAGACTTAATAGCTAAAGGTACAGCATCAATTGCAACTTCTTCTTCATTTGGAATGACTTTCATTAGACTTTGAAGCTCTGATGTGTCTTTATCCTCATCCACCTTCTGCTTCTTAGTACTTTCTTGTTCCAACTCTTCTCTTGCTCTTTTTGAACTACCTTTCACCAAGTCTGTTCTGAAGTCAACAAATGTATTCACCCTCTTGAAATCTCTGTCAAACATCTTCTGAATAGAATCAAAAGATTCATTCTTTAAGTCTTTGATCTTCTTTCCTTCCATATCCTTCAAGTAAGTACATATGATTTTTCTTTGTTGAGCTTGTGTTGGTGGTTTGTTTCTTTTCTCTTTTGCTCTTTTGGCTGCAAAATCTACCTTCTTTCTCTCTAAGTTGTTGAAATAATGTAGCCTTTCTGCATTAGACAACTCTCTTGTTCTTATGCTTGCAATCTTCAGCCATTTATGATCAGCATCATCATTGCTTGAATATCATTCCATTCTTCAATCAAAGCAATATTGGCTTCTTGTTCCTTTTCAGCTTTCTCTCTTGCAAGTCTTTCTTCTTCATCAAACTCAGCTTGTAATTTTAAAGCAACTTTTTCATCAAGCCTGATTAGATCTTTCTTCTTCATAAGCTTTACAAGTTCTTCTATCATTATTCCTTTACCATTGTCCTGTGATTGTTGTGAAGAAATTGTTGTTGTTGTTGTAGATTTACCTGGCTCTTGAAAAACAATCCCTTTCACCTTGGGTTTTGAAGTTTT
Source organism: Tanacetum coccineum (assembly GCA_026074375.1). Classification (NCBI taxonomy): domain Eukaryota; kingdom Viridiplantae; phylum Streptophyta; class Magnoliopsida; order Asterales; family Asteraceae; genus Tanacetum; species Tanacetum coccineum. The sequence continues at coordinate 31,669 of BQNB010073568.1, forward strand.
TAATTCTTCAAGTGCTTGAGCCAAAGTAGTTTCTTCAGTAGTTATTATAACAGTTGTTGCAGCAGTACTAACTTGAGCAACATCAACTACTTCTTCAACAACATTTTCATTTTGCCCTGCAACAAACACTTCCTCACCATCTAAAACATTCACATCAAACATCTCTTTGTCAGCATCATCTTGAACACTAACTAGGGTAATTTCTTCATCTGCATCAATAACATTAATCATCCCCTGTTTGGATGCATCCTACCCCGTTTTCTTCATCTCCAGAGGATTCTACCCTAGCTGTCAAACCAACTTTGTATAATCTCTTAAGCCTATGAGTTCTTGACCTATTTTTCTTTTCAAGCTTCTTGACCATCCTTTTCAAACTAGCAATCTCATTAGCTTGAGTGGTCTTTG
>BQNB010073569.1:0-23484 GCA_026074375.1 Tanacetum coccineum
GAAGAAACAATAGAATGGCCAAGCTTATAAAGAACTTTTGTGGAGATGTGTTGCTGCAACAACAATACCCTATTTTTGATAAGGCAATAGAGGAGTTGAAACAATTTAACAAACAAGCATTTGAATGGTTGGCTAAAATTCCTGCTCATAGTTAGTCTAGATCTCATTTCTCAGGTAACAACAATACTTATTTAACTGCATAAACTTAAATACTACTCCCTCCGTCCCATAATTATTGTCCACTATTGACTTTTTCGGTCTTAATTTTGCAACTTTGACCTTACGTATTATTTTTTGTGTTATATAAAACTTGATGCAAAATATATGAATGGATTGAGTTTTAAATGTATTTTCATTGGTATAATTTTCATCAAGTATTATATAACACAAACAAACATATTTAAGGTCAAAGCTAAAAAATAAAGACTTAAAAAGTCAATACTGGACTATAATTATGGGACGGAGGTAGTAGTTATACATACACTTATGTAACTTCATTATACTTAAAACAGGTAGAGCTAAATCATACATCTTGTTGAACAATTTGTGTGAGTGTTTTAATGGTAAGATTTTGGATGCTAGGGATGCACCTATAATCACAACTTTAGAATACATTAAGGAATACCTAATGAGAAGGATGGTGAATGTTATTGATGTGATTAACAAAACAGATGGACCACTAACCCTTAGTACAACTAAGTTATTGAAAGTAGCTATAGACAAAGCTAATAAGTACACAGTTAGTTTCAATGAGGGGAAGAGTATGAGGTGAAGGGACCACATGGTGATCAGTGTGTGGTTAATGTGGTTAACAAGGTTTGTAGTTGTAGGAAGTGGGAGTTAACAGGCATCCCTTGTGCTACCATAGCACTTAATGGAATTCAAGTTGGTATACCTGAAGAATAGGTCCACAAGTGTTATTAGTTAGCTACTTAGAAACATGCATACACTTATACACTTGGATGTTTGAATGGTAAGGTCATGTGGAAGAAATCCTAAATTCCTACAACACTCACCCCACCTAAACATTACACTCCAGTTGGAAGGCCAAGGAAAATTAGGAGAAAAACAAAAGAAGAAAAGACTCAAATGGTAAAGGATGGAAAGATGTCAAGGGCTTATAAAACAATGACATGTACAAAATTTGGAAATCGTGGCCACAACTCCAGATCGTGTAAAGGCCAAAAGGATCTAATGAACGAAACAGGTACAAGTATATCTCAAAGGTCCACTAATGTTGCTGCTGATACTAGGAAAAGGCCCTCTGATGCTGGAAATGAACCTGCAAATAAGAAGCAGTCTACTACATCTTTAAATGTAGGTACTACACCTTAAACTACACCTGCAAAGAAGAAGCAGACTGCTACAGGAAGTGGGCAAAAAAGGATTACTAGATTTGATTCTGCTGCAGCACAGAAGCAAAAGAAAAATGGAAAGAGGTCCATTTAGATTTTTGTATGTTCTGCACTTGATTGTCTTATGTTAAACTATTATCTTTTGATTTTAGTATTTCTGTATTAGACTCTTTTGATTTTAGTATTTCTGTATTATACAATTAAGTCCATGTGTTGACACTACTGTAATTTACAATTTTATGCATTTGTCTTGTATGGGTATGACAATGGTCAATGCATTTGTGTATTTCTGTATTAGACAATTAAAGTGTTGGAATTTGGTAGTTGGTTCCGCTAGTTATACGTTAGAAATACGTGAGCCTATTGGGGGCACACACGTTAAATACGAAGAGTATGGTTTACTTCACGATTTATATTTAAATAGTTATTTAATTAATTACTTGTTTAACTAATTATATAATATATCATAAATATAAAACCAATGGGACTAAACTGGACAAAACCTGAATCTTGTGGATCCCCTTGTTTGGCCGAAACCCACAAAGGGTCTAGAAAGGATGTTTGTTCGGTTGGGATAAGAGAAAAATGAAGGAGAAAGATTTGTTTTAATTATGGGAATTATACAAATCTTTTCCTACAGGAATTAGGGTTATTGGGATGCTTATATAAACACACCTCATATCCCCCATTCTTAAATTCAATCCTCTCCAAAAAAACATCAAGGAATTCGGCGCTCTCTCTCTCCCTTTAAACCCTAAATCGCCGAAACCCTAAAAGGGTAATTTCGGTTAAACCGCCTCTTTAAATTGCTGGATTCTAGCGATTTAACCTAAACCGCGGCGATAAACCGCGGGTTTAGGGTTTTTCTCGTTTTGCTTGAACTCCTTGCTTGACGAATTCCTCAAATGTGACAAATTAGGGTTTAAACTTTTTAATTAGGGTTTGTTTGATTGGTTCGAATTCAAGAAGAAACGCAAGGCGTGCGTTTGGTTTTGAATAACACGTGGGTGTTTGATTGTGAGGGTAAGACTAGCATTTCTTACATACTTGATTGACGTGTTTGTGTAAGCAACCGTAGAGGCGTTTGTTTTAGACGCTTATTGTATTCAAGAATAATCGCAAAATGTACGCTTTCCTTATTTAATATGTGTTAATCTACTTGCCATAACCAGATCCATCCGCTGCGCACTCGTGGCTAAATTGGTTAGCTAGATTTATAAATCCTTCAGTGGTATCAGAGCCAACTCGTTTTGGCATCTAGGGTTACACGCTTAAAAATTAAATTTTACGCCTTGTTACATGCCTAGATTTGATTTTTATTATTATTACGCTGCGATTATTTTTCTTTATTATTGATTTATTGTAAATATGGTAAAGATGTGCAAATCTTTACCATAAATTAATAAAGAAAATTGCTAAATCTTGCAAGATAAATATTAAAAGTTAATAGAGAATTAAAAGAGGAATATAATTAATTGTTAATTTAGCTATATTTGTTTCTTTTTTTAATTTGTTTATTTAGGAATATATAAAATCTTCCTAATTATTTAAAAGATCTTGTAAATATTTTATTTTGGGAAACTAAATTTTTTTTTTAATTTTAGAAAAACTAGATCTTTTTAAATTGTTAGTTTGATTTGTTTCTTAAATTTCGGCTATAAGACCTACTCAATCACATTAATTTGTGATGAATTGGGCGATCTAGGCACTTGATGAAAACCTAGTGAGGGTCTTATGGTTCTCCAATTGGGGAAGACTCGTAGAGAACTCAGATTATTACTTGTTACTTGTTTTATTTAATGTTATCTTGTTTATTATGTTTCTACGTGCTTATTTGTTTACTAGTTTACATGTTTACATGCCTAAACAAATGAAATACGAACTAATAACAATAATGTAAGATGACATTAAACCGGTCTTTTATTCTACACGCCTAAAACATATTCATTGGACCCTGCATATGTGTGTTGTGGGAAAATACGTTTTTTTACATTAAAAGACCTAAAACTATGAAACATGTTTTTCATGAATTTAAAAACTGGACGCTATGGACTCATGGGAAGTACGGCTCATCCACTAGAACAAACTATAAGAGAAGCAGTGTATGTATGTATGTCCCGTGAAAATCCCTTTGTATGTATGCAATGTTTGAAAATGGTTATAGTCCAGCAAAAACATTTGACCTGGTTCTCTATAACCTTGGCTCTTGATACCAATCTGTAACACCCCCAAATTGGGTCGCAGCGGAATAAGGGTCCGGGGCGTGTTACTTCATAGATCAATAACACAAGATATATATAGAACGACCAAAAAGTCGTTTAAAACCGATACATTGGATTTAACAAAGTATTTGTTACATAAGCCCGAAGCTTCACTTGTTCACTTGTTCAAAATACAAAGATTTCTAGCCCATAACAGATATACAAAATGTAATGCGACAAAATCTTTAATGCATGATATCCAAATCAAAACCACCAATGTATCCCTTGCACCTCGTGCTTATTGACCTCCTGAAAAACATTGCTTTAAAACGTCAACAATAATGTTGGTGAATTCATAGGTTTGATAAATCGTATATTGTAGGACCACAAGATTTCCCAAGTGTATGATAATGCAACAGATGCAGACATCATATAAATGTAATTACGTTGCCCTAAGCTCATGACACTGAAGCTCGACATAAATGAATACCATATAAATGGCCTACATTGCCCGTGATGATGTTCTAACCCGCAACATCCTATGTTCGACATGCTATACGTTCGTTTGCCCAGTGATAGCTAATCACCCGAACGGGGATTTCAATCCCAATAGATCTATTCATAACATTCGCGCTCACAATCTAGTAACTGACAGTTCATGATAATGGGCTCAACTAGGGTTATCGCTACTTAGGCAACACGTAATCATAATGTAAAACTTATCCACTTGTGTCCAATTATAAAACAGTGCATGTTTCTCACCCCAAAAACTTATAAAACAAATCATGTAAAACGTGGGGCTATGAACTCACCTTGAGTGAGCGAATATCAAGTGTATCACAAAAAATGCTTCACGGTAATGATCGAGTGCAACCTAATCCAATATAGGTCGTATAAGTACTAATCACATTGGGTAACTACTACCATATATAATTCTATATAGCTAATCACCATCTAATTATTTTGGTAAAATTGTGTTTAATAAGTTAAAACGTTTATAATATCCGTTGTAGTTAAACTGGCGTGACTTTCGCGTTTCAAGTCCGTTTCTTGCGTTTCTTATGTCCACGTTTTCGTAATAAAACGAGTTATCAATATTTGAAATTTTCATATTTTTAGTCCCCTGATAAACAGTACTTTTTATTATTCACGCCAGTTATAAAGTTATTTTTATAGTTTTAGTTATCGTAAAACCCGTAAACGTCGTATTTTATTCGTTATAGCTCCGTTTTTAGCGATTTTTTCGAGCACGTTCTCGTAATTGAAAGTTCTATTTATTTATTAGGTTTACAAAAATAAATGTTTCCGTCATGATTAGTAACTTTTATAAAAATGGTTTTATAAAAGTATTTTTATACATTTTAAGTATATAACTCGCGTAATTCATAACTTCTTCGTTTTTAATCGAAAAATTATGATTCTTATCATTTTAGAATCCTAGAAATGTGTATAATCTGTTAAAAACATCAAACTTTCTGTTTTGTATAATTTTTATAAAAGTTATTTTATAAACCCGTTTAATTAACGTATAACTCATAATTAGTGTATATTTTTCGTTATTAATCCATTTTTCGAGTTTCTTATCTTTTTGGAATCGCCGTGAGGTGTATTATCTTTATAAAACATCAAACTCACTATTTGAAATTCGAAATCCAAACAGCCACTTTATGTTCTATATGTATACTTTTATATAAGGCTTGTTTTATGTACTTTTTACCTTTGTAAATTTACCACAAGTCTTCCACCTCACTTTATATCATAAGTCATATATATAATAAAGTCCATAAGTCCATAGTTTGTCCATTTGTCCAAGTTAACAAGGTCTTAATCTCACTTTTAATCAAAACTTATTAAAGAAACCCTAATTTAACAAGTTTACATATGAACTTTTTATACATTAACCAAGTGTGTACAAGAGTTATACTTCCATTATAACCTTATTTTAGTTTTCATATAACATAAACAAAAGTCCATGAACAAGATTAATAAGTCATTTGCAATACTTTTACTTGTAACATATTAAGTAACCTTGACAAATATATTCATTTTTACACTTAACCAACATGGTATAACACTTATAGATCCATTTTAACAAGATATTATCAATATCATAACATATGTATAAGTGTATAAATTCGCAATCATAAGTAAAAATACATTTTTACATGTTAAAAGATCCTAATGGTGATTTTACTACATAAACATCATATACTCATATAATCATGGAAATGAAAAGTTAAGGGCTTTAGATAACCTTAGTGATGAATGATAATGATGAGAAATAAGTGCTAAACCCTTGCTTAGACTTAAAACCAAAGCTTACAAAAGTGAAAACCCTAGATTAGGTTATAAACCCTAATCTTATTTTCTTTGCTTCAATACTTGCAAATAGTTAAACAAGGCTTGCAAACACCTTAGTATATCTTAGGAATGATGTGTGATGGCTTGTATATGTTGTAGAAAAATTTGTATAGATTATTTATAAGGGGTGTTTGTTGCCGTAGCCTAGCAAGAGAGAAAAGGGAGAACAATATTGATTTTTGGTTAAGTGTTTTGCATGTGTGTGTTATCTCTCCTTGAATACTTGTATATATGATTTAAGAAAGGTGGTCAAATGTGTAATAGGAGTCTTGGGACAAAGGAGAGGGTCTTTAGGAAGGTTTATGGTCAACATGGAACATAACATGACTAGGTTTAATGAAGAAGTGTTGTACAAGACCAAGTGGGGGAGTTTGTGTGCTCCTTGTCCCTCATTGTTGTTGTATATGTGAGATACGGGGGAGACCAATTTGTGTGTCTTAGATATTTGTACACATTATTTACTTATACTTGAAACTTTAAAGTAGTTTATATAAAGTGTAGATGTATAAATGGTAACATGTAGCTTGGTGTTAGTTTATTTTTATGAACTATATGACTAACATTGCTAACTTGAGTAAAGTTTAATAAAACTTTGAGTGTTGGATGTAAAAATAAGTATTTGTTGAAGCGTAGATTAATTAATATGGTTCTGGGTATGCCTAAACGTAATTTAATTGCGAAACGTAAATGTTTTACGTAACCGATAAAAATAAATGAACAATGTTAATAATTATCCTCAAAATAATTACTTAACCCTTGCTTGATGTAAACATTTAATTGTTTAATGCCCGTTTACATTGTACGATAATTTTTAGTGTACGCGATTTAACTTAACGTTTACGATTTAAAGTAAACACGTACAATACTAAAGATACATAGTGAATTTATCGACAACGTCAATGACCCTAAAATACGGGGTATTATAGTCTCCCCCCGTTAAGTGAGCCTTGTCCTCAAGGCTTAAGATGCGGCACTTGACGACGGTGCGGTCTTTGTGAAAAGATGTGGGTATTTCTTCCGAAATTGATCCTCGCGTTCCCATGTAAACCCAGGACCTCTCTTAGAGTTCCATCGAACCTTGACTAATAGGATGCGGCTTTGCTTCAACCGTTTAACTTCACGGTCCATGATCTCAACGGGTTTCTCAACAAACTGAAGCTTGTCATCAAAATGAAGTCCATCCAACGGAACGGCTAACGGTTCTTCGGCATAACACTTTTTCAAGTTGGATACATGAAATGTATTGTGAACCATGCTTAGCTCTTTTGGAAGCTCAAGCTTGTAAGCAACCTCTTTAACCTTTTCTAACACCTTAAAAGGTCCAACATACCTAGGGTTTAACTTCCCCCGTTTGCCAAAACGTACGACCCCTTTCCAAGGCGAAACTTTAAGCATAACTTTATCCCCGACTTGGAATTTCATCGATTTACGTTTCAAATCGGTGTAACTCTTCTGTCGATCACGAGCGGCTTGAATCCTTTGCTTGATTTGGACAATTTTCTCAGTCTTCTCTTGAATTAGTTCTGGACCGAGGATTTGAGCTTCTCCAACTTCGGTCCAACAAACAGGTGAACGACACTTTCGACCATAAAGTGCTTCGAATGGTGCGGCCTTGATGCTAGCGTGATAGCTATTGTTATAAGAGAACTCGACTAATGGCAAATGGTTAACCCAACCCTTTCCAAAGTCGATCGCACACGCACGTAGCATATCCTCGAGAGTTTGAATAGTCCTCTCGCTTTGCCCGTCGGTTTGTGGATGGTACGCAGTGCTCATATCCAAACTAGTACCTAAAGCATTCTGAAGTGACCTCCAGAAATTTGATGCGAACCTAGGGTCACGATCACAAATAATCGAGAGAGGTATTCCATGCCTCGTGACCACCTCCTTTAGGTACATTCTTGCAAGTTTATCCATCGGATCAGTCTCTCTCATTGGTACAAAGATTGCAGACTTAGTGAGTCGGTCAACAATCACCCAAATGGTGTCGTAGCCTTGTGACGACTTAGGAAGCTTCGTGACAAAATCCATAGTGATGTTGTCCCCCTTCCTTTGAGGTATATCAGGTTGTACCAACAATCCTGATGGTCTTTGATGTTCTTCCTTGACCTTAGCATAGGTCAAACACTTGCTAACATAGGTGGCGATGTTTGCCTTCATATTGGGCCACCAATATAGCTTCTTCATGTCTTGGTACATCTTATCAGAACCCGGATGAATAGAGTATTTTGACTTGTGGGACTCGTGCATGATCACAGTCCTCAAATCACCATAACATGGTAACCAACTCCTGCCATTGAAGCATAGAGTTCCATCCGCGCGGGGTTCTAACTTTTCCATTATAAATTTCTCCATATCCTTAGAATTTTCAACCAACATACCTCCAACATCTTCATTCTTGATGTTCTCTGGTTTTCATGCTTTAGTCTGAGCATCTAAAATTTGTTTGGGGAGATTTAAACCTATAGTCATGACTAAGGCTCAAACCCTTAATGGTTGATCTCTCTCCTTCCTGCTTAGAGCATCAGCAACAACGTTTGCCTTTCCTGGGTGATAACGTATCTCACAATCGTAATCATTGAGCAACTCCAACCAACGACGTTGCCTCATGTTCAACTATTTCTGATTAAGAATGTGTTGTAGACTCTTATGATCAATGAACATCGTGCACTTGGTTCCATATAGGTAGTGCCTCCAAATCTTGAGAGCGAACACTACTGCTCCAAGTTGCAAATCATGAGTCGTATAGTTCTTCTCATGAATCTTCAGTTGGCGTGATGCATAAGCAATCACCTTTTCTCTTTGCATTAACACAGCGCCCAAACCCTTCTTTGAAGCATCGCAATATGCGATAAGATCTTTGCTTCCTTCAGGTAAGGCCAGGATTGGTGCACTGCACAACTTCTGCTTTAACAGTTGAAAAGTTGCTTCTTGTTTATCACCTCACTCAAACTTGACCTTCTTCTGGGTGAGCTTGGTCATCGGTTTGACGATCTTCGTAAATCCTTCAGTGAATCTTCGATAATACCCAGCAAGACCTAAAAACTGACGAATCTCCGTTGGCGACTTAGGAGATGCCTAATCTTTAATGGATTTGATCCTGGCGGGATCCACGTAAATTCCCTCACTATCAATCACGTGACCAAGGAACTATACTTTGGGAATCCAAAATTCACACTTGGAAAATTTGGCATACAACTCCTCTTTCTTAAGCAATTCTAAGATTAGCTTAAGGTGCTCTTCGTGTTCTTGCTTGTTCTTTGAATATATCATAATATCGTCAATAAAGACTATCACGAATTTATCCAAATATGGTTTGCACACCCGATTCATAAGGTCTATGAATATGGCAGGTGCGTTTGTCAAACCAAACAGCATAACTTGAAATTCATAATGGCGGTAACGGGTTCTAAAAGTGGTCTTTGGAATGTCTTCTTCTCAAACCCTCAGTTGGTGATAACCCGACCTTAGGTCAATCTTCGAGTAGACACTCGACCCTTAAAGCTAATGAAATAAATCATCAATTCTTGGGAGCGGATAACGGTTCTTTACCGTCAGTTTATTCAATTCCCGGTAATCAATGCACATTTGAAACGATCCGTCCTTTTTCTTGACAAACAAGACCGGAGCTCCCCATGGTGAGGAACTAGGTCTTAAAAAGCTTTTTTCAGATAGTTCTTTTAGTTACTCCGACAACTCTTTCATTTCAGAAGGTGTCAATCGATAAGGCGCCCGAGCTACGGGTGCAGCATCATGTATCAAATCAATTTGAAATTCCACTTGTCGAGTCGGAGGAAGACCCGGCAAGTCCTCAGGAAATACTTCAGGAAAATCTCGAACTATTGGTACATCCTTAAGTCGCTTCTTCTCTGACTTGTCTTCAACCTCTTTTGTAGTAACATGTGCCAAAAAGACTGGACATCCTTTTAGCATGTATTATTGTGTTTTGGAGTACGAGATAATATGCAGACGAGCCTCGTGTCCCCGATTGCTTTCGTCACCATAAATAATTAATGTTTCATTTCCTCAGGGGATACGAATGATCTTCTCGGCACACACAATGATTGCTTGGTACTTTGCCAACCAATCCATACCAATTATAGCATCCTTAAATTGCCATCCAATCCATACCAATTATACCATCGAAACTACTAATTCTAACGGCTTTATAGTATGGTAAATGGGTGTTCAAAATTTAAGTGCAACCCTAAGATAGGTTTAAAACCCCATATTATTCCTCACCTCGTACAGCTAGTTCGACATCATAATAGTGATCTAAGGTAGATGGCGTGATATCCATTTGGGAACTAAATGCAGTAGACCTACAAAAACTCCTATCGACATTCCAGGTATCAAATAATAAGAACAAGCGGTTGTAGAGAAAGAACGTACCCGTACACGACGGTGGAAGTCTGGGTTTGTCCATGATGTCCTACTAGCATAACCTTTGCTGGAGCCCTGTCTTACCAACTTGATTTCCACGGTTTTTGTTGTTCTTCAGCTTTGGACATTCCCTCTTGAAGTATCCTTGAACTCCACACTCGAAGCAAGTAGATTTATAGCCTAACCCAGTGCCCCTCTGATTGTTGGCATTGTTGGCATTTCCCGCACTCTTACAGTCACTAGCAAAATGGCCAACTTTGTTGCATTTGTGGCATTTTGGAGCACATGAACCATCGTGGTGATAATTGCATTTTGAGCATAGGGGTTTGGATCCCCCATATTATTTTTTTTCACCAGTCCCTACAGTATAAGCCCTGCCAGTGTTCTGTCTCTTGTTCTGTTGTTGTTGGTTTTGATTGTTTTGGGAAGTGTTTTCAAACTTCCTTTTGTTCTTAGCCTGTCTTTCAGCAATGGTGCTCAAGTGGTATTCCGCTGCGTTGTTGTGATTTTGGGGGGTGTTACAGATTGTTTCAGGAATTGTTTTGACATTCTCATTTATTCGTTGCGTGACCATTTCAACAGCCTCTTGCATGTCTGGCAATCCGTCGACGTACCTTTCAATCTTGTCAGACTCCTCAGGAAACATCCTAACACACAGCAGTGCTAGTTCCTTGAAACGTTGGTTGTACCCTATCACATCAGTACCCTTCACTTTCAAATTCCACAATTCAGCCTCGAGCTTTTTCATCTCGTTCCTTGGACAATACTTGTCAGTCATTTTCTTTCTCAAATCGGCCCATGTCATTTTCTTGCAACATCATGACTGACAGTTATAACATGGGAATTCCACCATGTTAGAGCACCTACTAGAAGAGTACAAATGGAAAACTTAATCTGATTTTCCACAGAGCAGTTGCTTATGTGGAAAATAGTCTCCATCCTTTCAAACCATTGAGTTAATTCAACAACTCCCTCAATGCCTTTGAAATATAGAGGTTTGCACTTCATAAAGTCTTGGTAAGTGCACTCTCGAGCAACGCATTTAGTCCTTCGGCCACCCGTTCCCAAAGTATGGCTGTCATCGCCATTCCTATTTGCATCACGTACTGCCAAAGCTGCAGTGACACCTTGGTCAATCATTGCCTGAAGTTGGGCATTAGTGACCGATGTGGTGGTGGTTGCTGTTGGGGCTAGGGTTGTTGTGACCGGTGTTGACCTTGTGGCTCGTTTTGGTACCATTTTCTTCAATCACAAGAAAATACAATACCTGTTATATTTCATAAAATCATAACCATGACAAGACATATACACGATAAATAAAGTAAGATCACATCACACAGTGAAGTATACAACTGAATTGTAATCAACAATGATATAACCAAATCAACATTCATTCATAAACAAATTCGATTACAGACGTGACATAATACAACCATTCCATATATGATGTAGTGTAATAAACGGGATAACTAATTGAATCTGTTGATTCTATGAATACCCAAAAACAATTCTTCTAATTATCGTTGATTCGAGATGAATACCAATAGTTAGGCAAATTCTTGACAAAACTGCCAAAAATAAACTTTTCATATGGTCTAATCTATGAACTGCTACCAGCCTCCTCTGGCAGCTCTAGCTGTGCAGAACCTCCAACGGGTCCCTATTGTCCCTGTAGTATGGTAACCTATCCCTGTAATGCTATGACCTGTCCCTGTAGGGCTGTCACCTACCCCTGCAAGGTGGTCACCTGTCTTAGTAGTGGAGTCACCTCTCTCTGCAGAGACTGCATAACTGTCAATGTCTGTATAAGCTGCTGCTGTCGAGTATGATCAGCTGTCCTCAACTCTCTCATCTCTGTAGATCTCCTCTGGTCTGCCCTCAGCATCTCTGAAATAACAGCCTGTCTCCTACGATCAGCATCATGTAACTCTCTAATCTCTAACATCTGAGCCAGTACTGTAGTGCGTAGTGACATAACATCTGCACGCACAAGATCACTCGCATCCATAGATCGTCCCCAAGCCTCTCTAGACATCCTAGCCTCAGTCTCCATGAGTCTAGTTAGTAGTGCATGTACACGCATATCCCTAAAAAACATGTATGAGTGACCAGCAATTGCTATCTCTGACTCTGCTCAGTGTCCTATCTCGTATAAACCTCATCCGTGTCCTGCCTAACCCTAGTCTCAAATGCTGTTATATGTCGACCCAACTCCGTGTCAGTACTAATTGGTGCCCCCTGAAGGGTCTCAACTATCTCGTCCCACGAGTCGGTGATCCTATATCCAATCTCTCCTCCGGATCACGTCTGATCTCCACTATCAATAGTAGCTAAAAAGACATAGTCTGCCCTAAGACCTCTAGCCGATCTAGCAGCAGCAGCAGATGAGCTCTCTCCTACCTCGTATCTAGAACCAAGAGCGATACCTAACCTCTTTTGAGGTGGTAAGGTAACCTCGGGCCTGTCCTCCCTACGACTAGCAGAGGGTAGTAGCAATGGTGGTGATGAAGTAGGAACTAATATAGGCAAGGGTGGTGGTATCCCTAATGATGGTGCATCTGGTCTGGTGGGGGAGAGTATGAAGGGTGGTGGTAATGGTAGAGAATGGGAAGTAGATGCGGCCTCAGCTCTCATCCGGATCATAGCAGGTCGATAGCCCAATGAACGAATGGGGCTAGGAGGTGGTGCTGGTGATAACACAAGTGAGGGTGGTGATAGTGGTAGCGATGGAGAAGGTATTTGGGGATGTGGTGAAGACCATGGGGAGAGTGGTGATGATGGTGGGGTAGATATAGCGAGAAGTCTGGCAACCTCTGCATCAGACCATAATGGTGTAGGTACTGGAGCTGGAATAGAAATCCTAGCTGTCACACGATATGCAGGGTGTAGTGGTGGTGTGGCCGCAGACTCATCAGTCTTGAACGGCTCTGTCTCATCCGTAAATGGGGCTTGATTAGTAGCTGGTAAAGCAACAACTACAGAGTCGGCAGGAGCTAGGTGCTCCTCCTCCTCCTCATCCCTATCAGCCTCCATGTCAGCATCATCATCCTCATCATCCTTTGATGACCCCTCCTTGCCATCTCCGTCATCTCCTCCATCAGCAGGATAATCGACAGGATCCTCCTCGGGGTCCTCATTGTCATCTTCCTCCGGGTTTGCCTCAGGATCGGACTCCAGAACATAGTCAGGTGACTGAGCAGCGGGTGAGGCATCCTCAGCACCTGGCTGATCCTCAGCAACAATCTCATCATCAGTATGCTCTGGGCCTGAAAATCAGAATTCTGCTAGCATACAGCTGGGCAGAAATCGTTTTTGTCTTCCTGGCGGGTAAATGCTAGAAGACATCACTCCCGGCTTGTGTGCAGATGCGAAAACAATTACGTAAATGAAATGTATCATGGTGCCTCATGCTCTGGACTCGTCCTCCTCCTAGGTGTAACCTTCACAAGAGCACGTCAATCCATAGAAGGAGAGTGGGGCCTGACTCTGAACCGGCCTCCAAGATAAGGGGTCCTCAGTGTGTGTGTTCCTCAGGGTAGGCTAATGATACTATTGATCATCGGCTCTCGGTGATCTCTATGTCCTAGTTAAATCCTCAAATGGGCTGGAACCTTATGTGTATGTAATCCCTAGATTCATCCGATTCTGACATGACTGGAAGCTGAAAATTCATAAATAGCTTTTATTAGTATTTTTATATAGATCTTATAGTAAATTACATTTATATTCATAACATGTATATCAAATATGAATGCATCTAGTCAACAAACTAATGGCAAAAGTAGTGTATGCTAATGAATGTATGACATATGTATTGTCACCGTGTAAAACCCGTTGTATGAATTCGATTTTTGTTCTGAAATGGTTTATGGTCCAGCAAATAACATTTGAACCTGGTTTCTCTATAACCTCTGGCTCCTGATACCATCTTTAATCACCACCCAAATTGGAGTCGCAGCGGAATACAGGGTCCCGGGGCGTTGTTACGTCATAGATTAATAACACAAGATAGTATATAGAAAGACCAAAAGTCATAAAAACTGATACATTGGATTTACAAAGTCATTCTGTTAACAGAAGCGAAGTGTTCACTTGTCCACTTGTTTATAATACAAGATTTTCGTAGCCCTTAACAGTTATCAAAATGAAAATGAGGACAAACTTCTTTAATGCATGATTTCCAAATCAAAACACCAATGTATCCTTTGCACCCTAGTGCTTACTGATCCACTGTAAAAAAATTGCTTTAAAAAGTCACAGCAAAAAATGTGGTGAATCATAGGTTTGATAAATCATATATTGTGGACCACAGATTTCCTAAGTGTATGATAATGCAACAAAAGATGCAGACAAATTTTTTTATATAAATGTTATTACGGCTGCTCTAAGTTTCATGACAATGAAGCTTGACGGGTATGAATACAATTCAATGGCCTACAATTGCCCGTGATGATGTTCTATCCCGCAACATCCTATGTTCGGCCATGGTATACGTTTGTTTGCCAGTGTAGCTAATTCCCGAACGTGGGGATGTCATTCCCAAATAGATCTTATCATAACATTCGTCGCTCACAGTCAGTTAATTGACAGATTCATGATAATGGGCTTCAGATTGGGTTATATCGCTTTCTTAGGCAACACGTAATCATAATATGAAAACTTAACCACTTGTGATTTGTAGTAAACATTGATTGTTTCTCACCCTAAAACTTGTAAAAACTCAAAAGCATTGTAAAACGTGGTGGGACTTATGAAACTCACCGTTGTGTGAGCGAATAAACAAGTTAAGTAACAGATAATATGCCCGCAAATAGTTAGATTTAGAGAAAACCTATTTAAATTAAGGTCGTATATGTACCAGTTACTTTGATTTACCACTTTCATATACTTTCCTATATGCTCATCGTTACTATCGTATCGGGCTATCATAATTAAGAGGTCATGAGTGAACGTGTTTTGGTGATGGAGACTAGCGATCACTTTAATCGTAAATCCAACAAATCGACGATACGGCTACCCGATGACAGGCACTCATTATGAATCCCCTAGATAATATTGCACTTTGCTTATCTAATAACGCATATAGGTATCTATATAGTTCAAATCACCTTCTAATTAGTTTTGGTAAAATTGTGGTAAGTAAATTAATCGTTTATATTTAACCGTTGTAGTAAAACTGGCGTAACTTTCGCAGTTTTAATGTATGTTTTGACGTTTCTTATGCCCACGCTTTCCTATTAGGACGAGTTATCAAAAATTGACATTTTTATATTTTTGGTCCTCTGGTGAACAGTAACTTTTACTGTTCACACCAGATCATGAGTTATCTTATATCGTTTTTGTTGTCGTACAACCCGTAAACGTCGTATTTTATTCGTTATAGCTCTGTTTTTAGCGATTCTTTCGAGCACGTTCTCGTAGTTGAAAGTTCTACTTATTTATGAGGTTAACAAAAATAATTATTAATTGAAAAATTACGATTCTTATCATTTTGGAATCCTAAAAATATGTATTATTTGTTAAAAATACCAAACTTGATGTTTGAATAATTTTTATAAAAATTCTTTTATAAATTCGTTTATTTATCGTATAACTTGTTTTTACTGTAACTTTTTCGTTATTAATCCGTTTGACAAGTTTCTTACCTTTTCGGAATCGTCTTGAGATGTATTATCTTATAAAAATATAAAATACATATATTTTTACACACTTTTGGACAGAAAGTTTGGGTGACCTTATTAAGTCCATTTTTTTAATCCTGTGTTTTTTTATATTTTACCACTTTTTAACTTACATAAGCTTGATATTTTTATATTGTCATTAGTAGTATACATTTAATATGAGTCTTAGTCATAATTGTCCTTCTTATGTCCAATTTACCAAGTCATATTAAACACTTTTAATCCTTAACTTTCATAAGTACCCTTTTTACTCCAAGTTTATACTTAGCCATTTTTACATATAAACCATAAGTGTACAAGGTGTATTTATTATTAACATGACTTTATTTTAGTCATGTTCACAGTAACATTGTTTAAAAAGTCCATATTCAACTTATGATCGTACATTGCCTTTCTTTTATTGTAACATATTATGTAACTTTATAAACCCTAATTAATACATAATCATTTTTATGCTTAACCAAGAGTGTAAATCACTTATGTGTCCATTTTAACATGATGTCATTAACATCATAAGATATATAAAAGTGTACACTATGATGACAACAAGTAAAAACTCCTTTTTCATGTTAAAATCCTAAATGGTGATTCAAGCTATAAAGAATTAACATATGCATATTAATGATAAATGTAAGATCATAAAGAGTTCAAGATGACCTTATGGTGAATGAAGATGATGACTAACACAATCTAAACCCTTGTTTAGACTAGAAACCAAAGCTTGCCCAATATTAACCCTAGTTTTTCAAGTGAAAACCCTAACTTCTCTTTTCTTGATTAATGCTTGAAAATGGTTAGCCAATACTTGGAAACATCTTAGAATGTCTTAGATATGATGTGTATAGGTGTGTATGGGTTGTAGAAAATTTGGTATGGATTTGTTATGGTGGGGGTTTCAAGCCGTGGGATGAAGGAGCACAAAAGGGAGGGTTTTTGTGATTTTAGCTAAGTGTTTTATGATGTATGAGTTGTCTTGCATGTATACTAGTATATATGGTAAGTCCTTGGTCAAAAGTATGCAATAGTTGGTCATGGGACAAGTTCATGGTCTTAAGGAAGAAAAATAGTCAAAAGGGAACAAGTTATGGCTTGGTTTAATTAGCTAGGAGATGTACAAAGCCACTTGGAAGATTTTTCTTATATTTCTTGTATACATTGCAAAAATTTCGTCCCATGTATGATATATATGACATATTTTTGTAACTTTTATGTATTGGGTATAAATGTGGGTATTTGTTGAAGCGTAGAAAAGTTTTGGCGGTTTCGGGTATGCCTAAACGTATTTTATTGTGAAACGTAATCACTTTACGCAACCAATAAAAATAAAATGAACAAAGTTAATAATTATCCTCAAAATAATTACTTAACTCTTTCTTGATGTAAACATTTAATTGTTTGATGCCCGTTTACATTGAACGCTAATTTTTAGCCTACGCGATTTAGCTTAACGTTTACGATTTAAAACAAACGCGTACAATACAAAAGATACATAATAGATTTATCGACGTCGTCAATGACATAAAAACACAGGGTGTTATAAACATTGTTAGTGTTGTTTCCATCACTAGCAGTATTAATATTGTTGGTGTTGTTAATATTACCATCCTTCTCTTGATTAACTCTTGGCTCCTCTGTACTTGGAACCTTACTATCTTTATTTCCTGGATCTTTAGCATCCTTCTTTTCCTCCTCCTCTGATGGTTTAAATCTAGCATCAGGAGAACTCTTTGAATCTTGAGAGAATAGTGGATCAGCAGGCCACATTGGTAGTAGAATGTAATCTTTGCCAGGTACTATCTCCATTCTAGCTTTACCTGCATCATTACATGCTTTTGTACCTGCATTACCATTAGATTGATTCCCTACAACAATTGGCTTATAGTTTATTGACTTTGTTAGTGCATCAATATCAAAAAGCCAATTTGGTCCACTTCCTGCAATATTAGATGTATTCTTACTAAACTAAACATGCAGGTTCTCTTTAACTATCCTAGTTCTACTGTTGAATTCTCTGAATGCTTTGCTATTGGTAGAGTATCCTATAAAGAACCCTTCATCAGCCTTTCCACCAAATTTACCTAGGTGATCTATGGTATTAAGGATTTTAATAGGAGACCCAAATGGTCTCATAAAGCTTAAGGCAGGTTTTCTACCTAGAAAAAGTTCATAAGGGGTCTTGTTTTGAGGCTTGATAACTAACACCTTATTTTGGACAGAACAAGCAGTATTAACTGCTTCAGCCCAGAAAGTTGTTGGCAATTTTGAATCAGCTAGCATAGTCCTAGCAGCCTCTATTAGTGTCCTATTTATCCTTTTTGCTACTCCATTTTGTTGTGGAGTCCTAGCAACACTAAATTCCCTCTTAATACCCTTTATTTCACAGAACTGATTCATGACCCTATTCTTGAATTCAGTCCCATTGTCACATCTAATCACTTTCACCTTAAGGTCTATTAGATTTTCTATGTCTGTTATAAATGTTTTAAGGATTTTAGAAGTTTCATCCTTGGTGGCTAAAAAGAAAACCCAACTAAACCTACTAAAATCATCTATGACAACTAGGAAGTACATCTTTTTCATTAAACTTTTTCCAAATGTTGGGCCAAACAAATCCATGTGCAACATTTGTAATGGTTGGCTAATTGAACTGGCTGTTTTGGTCTTACAAGAAGCTCTGTGTTGCTTTCCATTCTGACAAGCAACACATGTTTGATTAATTTCAAAAAGTTTTGAAGGTAAACCTCTTTTATAGGCTTCCCCTTCTAGTTTATTCACTGTTCTGAAATTAAAACTAGAGGTTGATCATGAAAATGAGATGGCATTTGAACTTCTAAGGTTTATAAGGTCACAAGTACAGAAGTAGAAGAATGTTTGGAAGAATCCTCAACAGTGCAGTCTAGAAGATTAAATACAAAAGAAACTTGAGATTTGAAGGTAAATCACAAGTTTAGGGGAGGATTGTTGGGATTCAGAGCTTCTACACTTAGTACTGCTAGTTATAGTTAGTTAGTACTGCCAGTACATTGTTAGTACTGCCAGTATAGTTAGTACTGTTAGTATAATAGTTAGTACTGTTAGTTATATAGTTAGTACTGCTTAAGTGATATGCATGAGTTATATTAGGAATAGATATGCATGATCACTTAACGCGTTTTGTAAGCCCATTAGGGTTTTCCTTAGTGTATAAAAGGAACCCTACGGCATAGTTAGAAATATAAATTCATAGTTAGCTATTCTGTAACCTAGGCAGAATACTTGCAATCAATATATATTCAAAGTTTAGTATACATTGTTCTTCTTAGTATTACAAGTTAGATTCCGCATAACTTGTAGTATTCATAATCATTGTTTCTCATATAGTTAGTTTGAATCTATTCAAGTTAACTAAGCCTTAACAAGCTAAGAAGATCTATTCTTTAGGACTCACATTTTGGCCTAGCAGTATTAACTACTGCATTTGGCCTAGCAGTATTAACATTTTTATCATTAACAGTATTAGCCCTCTTATTAAAATTACTGTTATTAGCTGTTGTTATTTTGTTAAAAGGCCTTCTAGTAGTGGAATATGCATTAATAATAACATTTTTCATGGGTCCTGCATTATTCACTGTTGTTCTTGGTTGAACAGTAATAACTGGTCTAGCAGCATTAAGTGAAATTGGGCCAGACCTAGTTAAGACTGTTCTTGAAACCATGTTCCCTTTTGGACTGAGGTGAGTTAATTTAGAGAAATTCTGTTTGTTTACCCTTTGAACATTGGTCCAAACTGGTTTTTTAAACCTTTGATTATTATACCAGTTATTGCAATCTTTCCTCAAATGTTCAAAACTACCACATACATTTATAAAAAAACATTAGATTTCGACTTTAAGTGATTCACAATGATGCACAATTCTAGGATTATTTAACTAATCCAAAGTATAGTTAATAATAAGATGTAAATAATGACAAGATATAAAATAAGTATGAAAGATAAGAGATAAAAGATGGAAAGATCAAACCACAACACGAGGATTTATAGTAGTTCGGTAACGAAGCACCTCTTCGCCCTACTCCACTCCCCGAGCACCAAACTCGGGAGTTTTCTTCACTACGTCAACAAGCTCCCTTTAGGCGAAGAAAACCGTACACAACTTAGCTTACACCAATTTCTGACACAAATCCAAATGTCGAGTTCTAATCCTAGCTAGAACCAATCTATCACGACTAACCACACTACTTCACAACGATTCACAACTTCATTTCACTACACACCTTTTCTTTACTTCACTTCACAACTTCACCACATAACTCCGTCACAACCTTTCTATACTTTTCCTCACAACTTCACTTCAACTAAACACTATCTTGATCACACCAATCTAACACTACTTCTAAGATCATCCCGATCCAACTATACTTACAATGATCACCACAATCTACTTAATATACACAACTACGATACACACCTTCACAATATACACAAATAATTACAAGATATAATACAATTGCAACAAGGTTGCAAGGACACACACTAAGCTATATACTTCTTCACTTGATGGTAGGAAGTATTCTTCTATTGCACTTGAGGATAAAATCTTGGATCACTTGGAAATAAAGCTTTATGATTAAATGATCAAAGGAATGAAAGGAGAGTATAAACTGATTTAGAACAGAAAGAAAGTGTGTGCAAAAGATGAGAAAATCAGTAAAGAATAGGCCAGCTGAGCTGGATTTTCGTCTGGGCGGTCCCTTTAATTAGGGTGCCGGTCCCCTTAAAATTAAGCGGGCCACCCTTTATAATTAAGGGGGCCGCCTAGCCCAGACGCTCCCTTTTTTGTCTTTTCTGGGGGAGGTATTTTCTGGAACATTTTTAGCCGTTTTTGGGTAGAAAATCTAAATTCAAAATATTTATTTGAATAAAACATTTATTTTAAATCTAAAAATGTATTGTAAAAGATATAAAAATGTCTGTGTCATTTTTATAAAAAGTGTGAGTTTAAATAAAAAAAATCATTTGATCATAAACTACATTAAGCATTTGTTTATTCATATCTTTAAGTGATTAAATTTTCAAAATGATAATTTACTACTAATTACTTGTTTATAATTAATTTTTCATTAATTGTTTTTACATTTTGTGATTATCAAAATGTAGAGAGATCCAAAAATATTAACAATGTTTTTAGGCATTATTTCTATCAACAATCTTTCCCTTTTTGATGATTACAAAATCTAAACTCATTAAATGTAAAATTAATTTTAAACACATTTTTAGTGAGTTTTATTTCTATTTATCCCCCTTTTGGTAGAATCAAAAAGGCTCCGCCTATTAGCATTAGTAAAAACGACAAAATAAATGCTCCCCCTTGATGTGTACTCCCCCTTATTCTAGGGCATCAAGGAATCGAGCTGTTGTATCTTTGCTACAAAAACAAGTTAGACGAACAAGACAACCATTTCTAACATGTAGCAACTAGGAAAAAATATTTAAACATGTTTATAAAGATTAAAAAGTGTCAAGTTATTTGTGTAAACTAACAATTACAAATATATATCAACTAGGCTTATCTTTTATGGATGTGAATAATATAATCAACCAAAAAGAAAATTAGTGCATAATTAAAACATAAGACTAAAGGCCATTCATTAAACATAATAATTGTGTATGACACACAAGCATGCATACATCAAGTAGAAATAATATGCTTGAAGCATAATAATTCTACCAAGCTAGTCATCACTCAACATCTTCACTTCTTTTTCTTGCCGAAGACTCCTCGCAATGCCTTTCCATATGACTTGAATCCACCTCTAACCTCTTTATGGATCTCTTGTGATTGATTAAGCAATTCGATTTGTCTCTCGAAGAGGAGATCATCACTTTGTTTGGAAGGAGATGGAATTTCATATTGTTGGTAATTGAGTGGTTCGGGAGAGTTTAGATAGGTTGTAGGAGATGGGGTACTATCACGAGAAGCACCATCATCCTCATCATCATCTCCTTGGTGAGATAAAGATCTAAGGTTATGATGGGCGGAGGTTAAAGAGACGGAGTGACGGGCTTTACCACGATCACTTCGGGGTCGACGGGTTTGTTTTAAAGCGAGTGGACGCATGACACGATTAACGACATTGTAAATTTCATTTCCAGATGAGGATAAAGTTCCATGACGTATCGATAGAGACGAGTCAAGAACATGCCATAAGGAAGATTGGTGATTGAAGTAGACCGAGCACATTCGATTCGTTTGACAAAGAAATAAGCAAGATTATATTGTTCTTCGGCAACAATACAATACAACATGTGAGCGAGACTAGCCGAGAGATGGTCCCGGTGGCCTCCTAGTCCGAACACATTCTCACGAATGAGTTCTTCCCAACGCTTCATGTCTTGACTCAATTCTTTGGTAAGAATTTGATTAGGAGTGAGAACGACATTTTGACTTTTCATGGTGCGGTTTAACTCGACACGATTCAATTGAAGAAATCGACGAATATCGTCGGGAGTAGGAAGGTCGGTATGATATGGTCCCTCAGTCTCTTGAGAATATGCAAAAGATGTAAGGTCCTATTCGTTTGTGAAAACGGCTTGACCATTATATGGAATTCTAAGAATTTGACCGAATTGTGCGAGAGAGAGAGTGATGAATTCATGTTGGATCATGAATGAGATTAGAAGATAACCGTATTCATCGGTTTGGACTTTGACTTGACTATAAAAGTCTAGAATGAATCGAGGAACGATTGGTTCGTTGATCTCGAAAAGACAATTGAAGCGAACGTTGGTGAACAATCGCTCAATGCCATTGGATTTGTAACAGAGTTGATCCACGACTCGGCCCTCGTGAATGCAAAGATTTTCGATTGGTTTATGAAATTGAGCAAGGACGAGAGAGAATCCGGGTATTTTGGATATTTTAAGGATATAGGATTTAGTGCGGGAGGTATCACCAACAATTGCTTGAGGCATATTTACCACCTAAACAAAACAGTAACAAAATAAAATATTACTACAAGTATATAAAAAAATATAAGTTTTGAAAATAACATATGTGAAACAAGGATTACTTTGACTCTAAAAATAAAAACCTAAAAAGTAATCAATCTAGAGTATCAAAAAATATATATTAAATATATATTTCAACACCTAGTGTAATCTTGTCAAGTGTTTTGATGCTAAATAAGTAGAGTAGATATTATTTCGACATAAGATCAAATTTCTCGAAAATAATCCAAACGATCCTTTACTAACATACACATTGACTAAGAATGTCGAAATATATACATTAGGTTGTATATTTTGCCGACTAAAGTGAGTTCATTACATATGACTTGACGAAAATGAAATGGTGTTTGTTTTGACTCAAGACCATGTTCCAAAACGTTAAACCAAACGCCCCTTTATTTATGGTTTTTATTAAATGTATCAATTTATATATATACACGTGACAAAAATGTGGTGAAGGTCATTTCGACTCTAGACTATAATCTTAGGATATGAACCAAACACCCCTTTATTTT